>PITA01006247.1:0-24811 GCA_004023965.1 Spilogale gracilis
TTTTTTTTTTTTTTTTTAAAGATTTTATTTATTTGACAGAGAGAAACACAGCCAGAGAGGGAACACAAGCAGGGGGAGTGAGAGAGGGAGAAGCAGGCTTCCCACTGAGCAGGGAGCCCGATGTGGGACTCGATCCCGGGTCTCCGGGATCATGACCTGAGCCGAAGGCAGTGGCTTAACCAACTGAGCCACCCAGGCGCCCCTGAAAAGAGGCTTCTTAACAGCTTTTTAGTTTATCATTGTTCAGCTACTGAATCTGAAATAGCCCCATAAACCTCATCTCTCAACATATCAAAGGTTGTGCCTCTTTTTAGACTTACTCCTTGTCCAAACCATTGAAACCATATTCACAATCACAGGCTTGAAATCATGACTACTCACACATCTTTTAAAACCCTTTCATAAAAACAAATTTCATCCTTCTTCCCAACTTCTGCCCACTAGTAGTGCTGTGCTCTGAGAAAGCCTGCCCCTTCTCAAATAACAACTCATCCTTACTTTTATGACTTCCCTATTTCTGATTTCATCAGCAAACAAAATTAAAAATTTTCTAAGAAGCTTATCAAACAATTAATACTAGTAACAGCTGGAGTTTTCTTGTATGACTTTCATTAATCTAAAGAAATCCTCCTCCCCAATAAGTAGCTCTAAGATGAGTAACAACAAAGAATTACTAGCTTTCTCCTCCCCAGATGTATTCCCCAAAGCTAGAGTATAAGAATACTAACCTCATTTGTGCACAGATATGTCCTGGGTAGTAACCTATCTCATACGTGTATCCCAAAGATTTGGCTGATTAGGCAACCCCTTTCCACAAGAAAAAAAATATGGCTGGTCATTTATCCCTTTATTTTTCAACCCATCTGTCTTGTTATTAGGTATGGTAACAATATCAGGCTTTTAGTTAACATAATCTTTTGTCCCTTTTGAGTCAGTTGTATGCAATGAGATGCTTCATGCTGTTCCCCACCATCAGCCATTGTTATGTTCCTTGGAGGACTATAGCCCAGAACAGGCTCCTACTGTAGGCATAACTCAACTCCCAGTCTGAATTCCTACCTTGACTCTTCTTCTAATCTGGTCAATTTTACTGGTCTCCCTACATGAACTTCTTGAGTCCTAGAGCAGGTTCAAAAGCATCCATGACCTTTCTCATCCCCTGAGATCATCCTCTAAACTTCATTTCTAGCTCTGCAACATTAGAAATATCTCTTAAAAGAGTCCTCAAAATCAAATGAGAAGATAAGAAAGAGGGGGACTCTTAGCCAAAATTTTTCACAATACACAACCATGTCCTCGACCCACACCTCCCAATTTCTGTAACTTCTCACTTCTTCTGGGATTCATCCTTACTTAAGCTTATGATATTACCATTTGAAAAGGGAGGAAGAGAAGAGAAGGGAAGGGAAGGGAAGGGAAGGGAAGGGAAGGGAAGGGAATTTCCCTGCATTTTCCAGTTTCTATTGTTAAACATTATCACATTTATTCATCCTGCAAGCATTTGCCTTTAAGTATGCGGCTTCTTACCACTTTCCTTGTAACTTTTTTTACTACATATTTTCAATGTCTATTAAGTTTTCTCCCTGAGCAGGCTGAAATATGTATGGTGAACACAGAACCAATATCCTCGAGTCTTCTAAAGTATTGTGTCTAAAAAACTCAAGAGCCATAATTTCTACTCCTTACAAAGAAACTGCTTAATTCAATGGAGGTGGAAAGATACCCAACCTAGCTGTTTAGCACAATGAATTAGAGGGATGAGACTCTACAATAAAGACAAGGACACCATCATTTTCTGAGTAATTTTCATGATCTATAAGCTGGGATCAGTTTTTATCACATTATCTTATTTCATCTTCAAAAAATGCTATGAAGTAGAGACTCCTTCATCCCCATTCTATAAGCAAAAATAAGGTTTAGAGAGACTGAGGGACTTACCCAAGCTCGCATAACTAAGAAGGAGAAGAGATGAGTAATTAAACTCAGGTACCTTGATCACAAATATGTCTCTCAAAGCAATGTTTGGCAAGTAATGGAAGACATATATTAATATTTTAGAAGTGCCAAAAGAGAAGTTTCTGGACTATATTTTCTTGTCTCAGTGTTCTATCTGCCTGCCAATATTGATACACAATTCTTAACAATCCCTAGTCAGAAGGAGCTAAGATTATCCAAATCCAACGTCCTTCGGACAAGAGAAAACCTGCCTATGTATAGGACATCACTGAGATAAAAAGAGTAATTAGTGAGTTCTTTCTTCAATATAAGTTTGCTGAATGTGTGAATGAATCAAATGAATGAAGCTGATTGAGATTCTCTGAAACAGTTAATGTACATAATAAAAAGTATTCTTGGAATAAAAGAAAAATATTATCTTCCTCACATCTATACTTTCTTGCATAGCTCCTTCTCTTTCCAAACTTAGTGAGGGTAGCCTTCTCCTACTCTCCAAGGCAGACAGAGCACTGGATTCTGGCTTGTCAGCATTCCTGATGCTTTCTTTGATGTTTGAGGGTCTTACTATTTTATGCTCTAGAAGTGATTCTGCAAGTATTACACTCCAAGTGTCATGTTTGCTATGATGAGATGTTTTACTATGGGACTCCAGTGAAAATTTGTAAATAATACTGTAATAAGATTCCTTTTGTATTTTAGAAAGACCTGCATAACCACAACAAGGGCAATGATTTGAGAGGAAACAGGTGAAAACAAAAAAGCCAACTTCAGAGATCAGGACTTTTGTGCATATAGTTTATGTTGGGGAGTGATCCCAGCGAACAGGTATAAGGCCACTGGAAAAACAAGTGAAACAGAAAAAAAGGAAAACCTATATTAACTATACATTACCACGATGTACTACTGTTATCCAGTCCTACTGGATGTTCTGAGTTATTGATCAGCTTCTCCAGAGCAATATTAAGTCCTTTGTACTCCAAGCTCATTCATGAGCCAAGATGGATTAGACTCCTGCAGAAATTCCAAAGAGTAGAACCAGGCAAGTTGCAAGGAGGTAAATAAAAGATATGTGGTATAATTTAAGTGAGGAGCTGTCAGATTTAAACCTGCACGCAGCTAGTTGTCTTAGTGATGACAGGAGCAAATACTTGGGCAAAGTAGCTATAAAATGAGCACTTAAAAAAATGGTCAACACAGTCTGCCCCTTGTACTTCTTAGATCTTCTTGGGCCCTACATTAAGTCCAGTTCATCACAGAGTCTTCAAGTTGATATGACCACAAACTCCATGAAAGATTCTGCATGAAGGCTTTGTGGAGCAATCCCTAATGCTTTAACATGGAGCCAGCTACACACTGCCCATTGCCAATTTCCTCACACCCAGGCAGTACTTCAGCCAGCACTCTATTTTCAAGGAGCCAAAACCCATAATTACTTTACACTTGTCTACAGTAGCTGCAATTGACCATAGCCCATTATCACTGTGTAAAAAGGTAAAAAAAAAACAAAAAACAAAAAACAAAAAAAAACACCACAGTGAATCCTCTCACTGCTAAAGAAAATTTTTTTTGTCCTCACTGTGTAGCAGCCAATCCCAAATCCTCATGCTAATCAGAATCACCTTTTTTCTACCTTTGTCTGTGAAAAACCCAGTTGATAGTTATAAATTCTGGTTCAACAGAACTGTTATCACTACCCTAACATGAACAAATGATAATTATACTTTAGATTCAGTAAAATTGCAACACTCACTAATAATCAGGATTTCCAATGCAGCAGAATTTAAGACTGTGGGGACCCAAAGGATAAATTCTGAAAGTTTATCATTTGAAGTAATGGTTGAGAAGTCAAAACCTACTTCAGTCCCTGGAATCCTAGACAGAGCACCATATATCAGAAATACAATAGAATGGAAGATTGCTCTTCCAACAGCATATGGGATTGTTTTTGACCTGGCATTCCAATTAAGGCTTTAATAAACCATTCCATCATTTTATTAGGCTAGCTTCTCTGAGTAATGCTATATATGGTTGGATCATTGAATCTTATGATTATGTACCCATTGCTGTAGCTCTTCCAGCACAAAAGTGGTCTGATGCCATATTACGTGGGATCCCATATCAATAAACTGAACATTCTGTGAGTCCTTAGATGGCATTGCTTACAGAGACACTCCAGGTAAGGAGGATAAATTCCAGTGAAAGAAAATACTGACTTCTCCAGTGGCTAACTGGCCAACCTCAAGGAAAAGTGCAGAGAGAGGACTCAATGCCAGTCTCTGCTGCTGGAAAACTGGATGTCACTAGTGGTGTGGTTTAGATACTATTGCATGCATTCATGGCCCCCATCACTGCCACCACTCATGGGACCACTGCCCAAGCACTGAGATAGCTGAGGAAAGAGGCTGATTGACATTCACAGAGTTCTATCCTATGGTATTTTCTGTCTGATTGTTGAGTACTTCCTCTGTGTTAGAGGTTTTCAAGGGAACAGTAATGTGAGATACATAGATTTATGTATTTTGTACTCATTCATATGGTCCATCCACCAGCATCTGCTTTCATCTTCCAATGAAGTTATTTCAAGGCCTCTGACAAAGTAAGCAAACCATCTGCTAACTTCTGGTAACTGTGATATCCATTGCTCTAGCCATTTCTCCTTTCATACAAGGAGGACAACCAAGTGCATTCCTCAGTTCCCTGGAAGATTTTCCTTCCTACTGTCCAAAGTCACTCCTGCGTAGCATTACAGATTGGTGGCTGTTAATTTTTAACTCCTACAAGCATATTAAGCCAACCAATCTATGTACTAGACCTGATCTTTTCTACCTCTGTTGGTTGATCATAAGAAACACTGCATGAGTCCATAGGTGACAGCTGCAGAAGAAGCATTAGTGAAAGAAAGACAGGCGACATAAGGTCTGGGCCATCTGTTATGCAGCTTCCTGTGCCCTCAAAACCTGCTTGCATTCATTCCTGAATACAGCATTTGCACTCAACAATGCACTACTATTACATTGCCCAATATTACAATATAGTGGATTGGAAACTATACCAATAAAGATGGACCTCTAGTTTCATTCTGATTTGAAGAACTATGGTCAGGTAGTCAGTTTACTAGGGTTTAGGATGTCAGAGCATGCTTTCTCAATATCAAGTAGCAGTTCTTCCCTGCAGATAGTATGGTCATTTAAAATCTTTCTTCTCTTTCCAAAATTATGTATCCATCTATATTTATTTTCCAAGAATAATTTTGGTGAATGGAAAATCCATTTTTCAGATTTCTTTTGGAGGCCCCAAAAGGATTCCCAAGTACACTTAGCGGCATTATAATTGCAGTATAAACTAATGATGGATTGACACTATTTTTTATGCTAGAAAAAGAGTGAAAGAAAATCTCAAAATGTTAAAACTGGGTCATAAACAGCATTGGAAAAAGAAACTTAAATCGTGCAGTTGTGAAAATTATAAGGTTTTTTGTGTGTGTAGAGTAAACTAAGCCAAAAGTCCCAGTAGCTTGTTTTAACAATGTTACAGGAAAATTTACTTTCGTCCCTAGTCAACTATGAGCCTATTTCTTATAAGAGTGTTGGAAACAAACTTTCTGAATAATCTGGAAGTGTTCTTGCCAATTTCCTTCAAGTCTAACAATTTTAAACCACTGTAGATAGTGATGGAAAGAGACTCAAAGTCCTAGACAAATCTCTGAGAAACTATAGAAATCATAAATAATCAAAATCTAGTCTTTTCCTTAAACCACTGGCGATTTATAATGGTTTTGTCAAGATTTCTATGTTGAAGCCAGCTATCATTTCAAGTTCTGAAGAAATATTGCTCTAACACAGTAACAATAGTATTTTTAGTAAATTACAGGATACAACTTGACCTTCCACGAAAGAGATAAGTAAGGGAAGACTGTGTGCTAGAACATGGTTTCTGTTTTCTATTTCATGTCAAGTGCCAACTATTTTTAATTACAAAAAGGCATAATGAAAGCAAATAATTATCCTGTGACATCCTTTTCTTCCACAGCTTTCCTAATGATCATGAAGAAAGAGACCCAATACTGATTAGGTAAAACACCATGAATATTTATTACTTATTATATTTACGATAATCCCAAAGTACATTCAATAACCTCTTAATTTTCCCCTCAAATATTCATCATGGAGATAGAAAATTGTGTAATATTGGTGGCGCCTGGGTGGCTCAGTTGGTTAGGCAACTGCCTTCGGCTCAGGTCATGATCCCGGAGACTCGGGATCGAGCCCCACATCAGCTCCCTGCTCGGCGGGAAGCCTGCTTCTCCCTCTCTCACTCCCCCGGCCTGTGTTCCATCTCTAGCTGTGTTTCTCTCTGTCAAATAAATAAAATCTTAAAAAAAAAAGAAAGAAAGAAAATTGTGTAATATAATTTCTATAGTCAACACAAAGGATATAACTCCTAAAACTGGAAAGTCCAAAATGAACGCCTTCAAATTTAAAACATAAGGATATTTTGATGTGGCTGTCTCCTCATAGTTGACAAACCAATCCCCGCATAAGCTAATTAGTCCTGGGTACTATTCCTAATGCCTAGGGTTAGGATACAAGTGAAACTGCCTAAAATGTTGCCAGGTTTTCCTCAAATAACTCAGTCTTAGGACATTAGAACATAATTCACTCTAAAATGCCTTCAGAAAGGAAAACAAGATTTCTTTGGTTCACTAAACACTAGTTTTTAACACAAAACTAAAGAAATTTAAATAAACATACTACTGTAGGAATGAAAAGATAAAAGTGAAAGTATTTTTGTTCACTCCCAGTTTCAGAAAGCTGAGGCCCCCAAACCTCACAAAAGTGAATAAGTATCTCTATGTTCTAAAGAGAGCTGCCAACGCTATTATTAAAAAACAAAACAAAACAACAACAACAAAAAAAACATAGCTCTGTTTGAGTTACTCCGAAAGGAAAGTCTGAGAAAAGGACTTGCATTGAGGCAGTTCATTTAGTAATCTATACAAGACAACAGGAATGAAGGGACAAGGAAATTGAGACAGAAGAGTGAAAAAGCCAACTCATGGTACATTACTGAGATTGCTTCCATGGGTAACAGGGACTTCATTCTGTAGGGACCTCTGAGGAACACATAGAACACCTTCCAGGACTATCTATCGCCCCACCCCCTCCCACCTCCACCAAAGAGAGAGCATCTAGGGGGCACTTATCCACTGGCTTACCCACTGTTTGGAGGTTGCTTGAAGCATTAACTGCATTGCATTTGGTGACTGGATCTACAAGAGGGCCAAGGGAATTCCTGTTGCTTAGGAGAAGATCCTGAGACAAATGGAGAGATTCATGGTGGATGCTTAGGGTGGAGTGATATCCATGGACTTACTACCATCTACCACTGCCAAGGCTGAAACAAAAAATGAACCAACAGGATGAAATGCAAGGCACCAAAACATCTACAACATTTGCCCACCACATCCCCAAAATTTTTTTTATGAGACATTTGAAACTGATCAAAGGAAATAATTCCTTAAAGTAAAAGAACTCAAAGCATTGTTGCATTTCCCTGACTATCCCCGTAGAGGAGGTTATATGGTTGCCTTTTATGCTCTTGCCCTATCCTCCAACCAAATGAGTGAGCTTAAAATGAAGAATCTTCTAAGCACCCAGGGATGTTTGCAAGGGGGGTGTCTTGCATCTCACTGCCATCAGACGTCTTTCTCCTCACCTGAAAGAAGTGCCTCAGAGTGCTAACACAAAATAGTCCTAACAAAATAGACAACCAAAGAGTTTTAGAGATCTTTAACACATGTCCCCTTAAACTGGTCTTCCCTTTCCTGGGGATTCTGAAGTCACCAGGCTTGCCAGAGTAGTCCCTGCATGCAAAGCAAGAAAATACAGTAATGAGATCAATATGCTCCTACCATATAATACAGCAAGGTCACATGTGTTTTCATTGTTTGGGTAGACACCTTGTGTTATAAGCTAGGATTGTCTTAAAAATATATTGGCCAAGATAACCGTAACCGTATGATGAAGAATCACAGCAGAAAGTGGTTGGGTGGGATGTAACACTATACCATAGCAGTTGAAGGGAACTCATAAGCCATCAGCCAAGGAGTGCTTTTTCTGGGTTGATGTAGCAAGTAGCTAGCTATCCCCACAAATTTCCTCTCCCTCTTGCTGGACATGTGGCTGCCAAGCTACAGATTATATTTCCCAGTCTCTTTGCATTAAAAGTAACCAAATGACTAAGTTATCATCAATGCAATGTTAGTAGAAGCAATGGGAAAACTCTAGCCCTAGTCACTAAAATGAAATTGTTTGTCCTGGAGTCACCTCTTTCCTCTCTTCTCTGTCCAAAAGACTGGCATGTTCATGACAGCTTTTTGATCATGCAGACCAGAATAACACGCTGGGTGACAGTGGAACAGTAAGATGGGAGGGACTCAGGTCCCTCACGGGGAAGAGCTGGACTATCGTGAGAAAAATAAATGTCTCTTTTATTTAAGTCAGTGTTTCTCAACATTTTTTTCATTATTACCACTCTAAGAAGAAAAAGGAAATCTGTTTAATTTAATAAACTAAATTTTTAGTTTAATTTCTTACTAACAGGAGAGACTAAATACTAAGAAATAAGATTTTACTGAGCTTTGGAAGGCCACAAACCATTTTAATAATTTAAACCATTTTTCATTTGCCCTTCTCCCAAGAACCAATTTTCACTACTACTGAGAAGGCATGATTTAAGCTATTACATGTTTGGTATCTTGTTAGAACAGCTTAACCTTTGCCCTCACTAATATATTGAGGGAACTAAGTAGCATAGAAGTGCTTTCTGGGTCCTTCCATGAACCCAGTATTTCTAGTTCATGACAGAAGTCTTGACCTAATATAGGTCATTATAGAATCAAGGTAGAACTATAATCACAAGATAAAATACCAGATAAGAAAATGTGGTATTGTGGACTGAATGTTTGTGTCCCCTCAAAAATACACTGAAACCCTAGCACCCCATGTTACTATCTTTGGAGATAGGCCTATAAGGGGGGTGATGAAGAGTAAATGAGGTATAAGGATAAGGCTCTAATACAATAAGGCTGCTGTCCTTAAAAGTAGAGCAAGGGAGAGCACTCTCTTTCTCTACCATGTGAAGTCACAGCAAAAAGAAGCTATCTGCAGCCAGGAAGAGTTCTCACTAGGAACTGATCCAGCCAGTACCTTGATCCTGGAGACTTCCCAGCCTCCAGAACCAAAAGAAATTGAATTTCTTTTCCTTAAGTCACTCAGTATGTGATACTTCATTATGGCTGCAGAGCAGTCTAATACAATGGGCTTGGTCATATTTTCTCTCATTTTTCCCTTTCCCCTAGCCCCACTTGGAGGAGGTAAGGAGCAAGGGAAATGAAACCAGGAGTTTATCAAAACATACTAGGCCTTACTTTCCTTATGTGAGGAAAAGAAATAGAGAAGCTTTCCATTGGATAGGAAAAAGATTTTGATTTAGGTTGGACTAGATATTTAAAAACTTAAAAAATAATAATGATAAAAATAAAAAAATAAATAAAAACTCAAAAAGGAGGGACACCTGGGTAGCTCAGTCAGGTAAGTGTTGACCTTTGGCTAAGGTCATGATCTGGGGTCCTGCTACTTCCCCTGCTTATGCTCTCTTGCTCTCTCTCAAATAAATAAATAAAACCTTAAAAAGGAATTAAAAGCTGTGGGTTTCACACAAGATGTCACCCAGAGATGACAGTGGGGTATCTACAAAGACAATAATAATAAAAAAAATAACTGAGTTTCTTAATTGTACTCTGCCAAGTTCAGTACATCTAATAGACTTATCAAATATCCAATAAGCAAAGCATGTAGACTACAAATATATAAAACCAAAGTGCTTTGTACCATAATCTTTAGCAATCATCAAACCCAGCTAATCTAATTATGATTCCCCTTAGCTTATTTTAAGTAAACTCTGACTCCCCTTCACAGATGCCTACTAGGATTCTAAAGTATGTTCATGGAGCCAAATGACTTCACGGACTAATTACCACTTTGCAACTACTAAAAGAATCTAGAATCCTTTACTACAAGGGTTTCATTCTCCTGGCCAGAGATTTTTGTCACTAACTAAAATAATGAGATTTTCTATGAATAACAGATAATGGATAGCATCTCTTCTTTATCCAGTGAACTCTGAACACCTCAAGATGATAATAGAATTATAAGCAGCATCCTTTAGAATAATCCATTTCCAAATGTAGGTATTTAAAATATTGGTAAGGTTGCTTGCTTAATTTTTATTTTTATGGAGCTTTTTTTTTTTAAAGGCTTTGACACAGAAACTGTTGTGAGAGGTTTCCCAATTGCAAAGGAAATTGAGTTGTTTTTTAAATATAAGTTTGATGAATTTTATTTTTTTAATATTTTATTTATTTATTTGACAGAGAGAGAGAGCACAGGAAGGCAGAGAGGTAGGCAGAGAGAGAGGAGGAAGCAGGCTCCCTCCTGAGCAGAGAGCCCAATGTGGGCCTCGATCCCAAGACCCTGAGATCATGTCCTGAGCCGAAGGCAGAGGCTTTAATTAACCCACTGAGCCACCCAGGCACCCAATACATAGTGATTTCTTACAAACTGCCATTAGTCACAGAATTGGACATGTTTTCTTTCATGTATTTTTTTCCCACTAAAATGAGTATTCTTATTCTATCTCTGGGAAATACAGGTGGTAAGGAGTAAGTAGAATGAAATATTTTAGGGAAGTTCTCTGCTTCGCTTTCTTTAGGCCCCACACAAGTTCATACAAACCTGAAGTCCTCTCTAAATATAAAGTATCTCCAGTTTTAAATGAAAGCAATGGAGAGCAAGGAAGGACAGTTTTTTGTTTTTTTTTAATAAAATTCTTAAAAACACACACATACACACAAAAACACTCAACTCAAAAATATCATCAATGAACACACTTAGATCCCAAAACTCACAAGCCCAAAAAGATAATGAACAACAAGAACAATGTTGATGATCCATATACTTCCAATTTACATCATCTTCAATCCTCATATCAAAACCTCCCATACATTGAATGTTGCTCTCTCCATCCCAAGATGAGATATATATCCTCCCATTTTTCTATATTTCCTGTCCCATGATAGGAAATTCCGAGTCCCATCTCCATAAGTGGCTCCTTTGAATATTCTCCACAGCTTTCTCTGTGTATGGTCTCTCTGGTGTTGTCTCCAAGTACTCCTCTGTCAGACTCTGCAATGAGGGAATGGTGGGCCCAACGTCAACAGCCTAAAGAAGGCTGTAGCAAAATACTAATGGCATTTTTCAAAGTGCTGGAACAAACAAACTCAAATTTGTATTGAACCAGAAAAGAGCCCAAATTGCTAAGGAAATGTTGAAAAAGAAAAACAAAGCTAGGGGCATCATGTTACCTCATTTCAAGCTTTATTACAAAGCTGTGATCACCAAGACTGCATAGTACTGCCATAAAATCAGACACATAGGCCAATGGAACACAGTAGATGAGAGTCCAGATATGGACTCACAAATCTATGGTCAAATAATCTTTGACAAAGCAGGAAAAAATATCCAGTGGAAAAAAAGAATCTCTTCAATAAATGGTGTTGGGAAAATTGGACAGCTTATATAGAAGAATGAAACTTGACCATTCTCTTACACCACACACAAAAATAAACTCAAAATAGATGAAAGACCTCAATATGAGATAGAAATCCATCAACTCCTAGAGGACAACATAGGCAGTAATCTCTTTGACATTGGCCACAGCAACTTCTTTCAAAACACATCTCCAAAGACAAGGGAAACAAAAGCGAAAATGAACTTCTGGGACTTCATCAAGATAAAAAGCTTCTGCATGGCAAAGGAAACAGTCAACAAAGCAAAGAGGCAACCCACGGAATGGGAGAAGATATTCACAAATGACACTACAAAGGGCTGATATGCAAGATCTATAAAGAATTTCTCAAACTCAACACCCAAAAATCATGTGGAAAAAAAACAGCTTCTCCAATGAAGACATACAATGGCTAGCAGACACATGAAAAAATGTTCATCATCATTAGCCATCAAGGACATTCAAATCAAAATCAATTGAGATACTACCTTATACTAGTTAGAATGGCAAAGATTAACAAGGCAGGAAATAACAAATGTTGGAGAGGATGTGGAGAAAGGGGAACCCTCTTACACTGTTGGTAGGAATGCAAGTTGGTGCAGCCACTTTGGAAAACAGTGTGGAAATTCCTCAAAAATTAAAAATAGAGCTACCATATGACTCTACAATTGTGCTACTGGGTATTTACCCCCAAAGATACAGATGTAGTGAAAAGAAGGTCCATATGTACCCAACATTCATAGCAGCAATGTCCACAATAGCCAAACTGTGCAAAGTGCTGAGATGCCCTTCAACAAATGAATGGATAAAGATGTGGTCCATATATACAATGGAATATTACTCAGCCATTAGAAAGGATTAATATCCAACTTTTGCACCAACATGGATGGGACTGGAGGAGTTTATGCTTAGTGAAATAACTTAAGCAGAGAAAGAATTATCATATGGTTTCACTTACTTGTGGAACATAAGGAATAACGTGGAGGACATTAGAAGAAGGAAAGGAAAAGTGAAGGGGGTTAGAAATTGGAGGGGGAGACAAACCAGAAGAGGCTGTGGATACCAAGAAACAAACTGAGGGTTTTAGAGGGTTTAAACAAACTGAGGGGATGAGTGAACCTAGTGGTGGGTATTAAGGAAAACATGGAGCACTGGATGTTGTACTTAAACAATGAATCTTGGAACGCTACATCAAAAACTAATGATGCATTTTGTGGTAACTAACACAACACAATAAAAAATAAAAGGAGGAGGAGGAGGAGGAGGAGGGAGAAGAAGAAGAAGAAGAAGAAGAAGAAGAAGAAGAAGAAGAAGAAGAAAAGGAGGAAAAGGTAGCCATAGCCTATGGCCTTCTCTTAGATTGAAACCAAGTCTTATTTGACTGTCTGTTCCACAGCCCAAACCCAGTAAATACTAATTGGAGTTGTTTTATTTTGTTTTTGCATTCACTGAGTCACTGGATGAAGATAAGGGGAAAAAAAATTTATCTTCTCCCAGGGACAGACCATCATCACAGCATGGATCCTAGATGTTCATTAGCAGACATTCAGATCCCTGGTGAGGAGGTTAAAATTCAACCTTTTTCCTCCATCCCTCCTCCTACCTCCCATCTGGCTCACTGCCAAGTTACTCCTCAGTTTAGCCGTTTGGTTGACCTTAATGGCTGCTGAGACAGACGGGGGCTGAGCAGTCCCAAACCACCAAACCACTCCTTGCTCCATAATCTCTCCGCATGGCTAGACACCTCCAGGAACCTCTCTTGGGTCACTAGATAGACCTGCCATTTTCAAACTAACAGCTTTCTAGAAAGCTCTCATTTAGATGAATGAAGTAATTTATAAGCAAGACAGGAAAGACAGAAAGAGAGATGGGATAAAGAGTGCAACTTCAGCCCTTTCTGTGAGGTCCAGTCCCTGTACCAATAGCCAGCCAGGCTGGTCAAGTGCTCACTACATTCATTCAGATGAGCTGTTATCCTGCACTGGAAACAACTGGAAGTTTTTCTGGCCCATCGCCATTCATTACCAGGAAGAAAAATCACCTTCTTATTTGAAGCTCTTTTTTTCCTCATGGCCCATTGGCCATGACTGATGTTGCCTTAACTAAAGCAGTTAAAACTGCTTAACCTCAGAAAGCCTCCTACATAGAAAGTGCTAGCTATAGTTAAGATAAAATCTAGAGGAGGCAGAACTGTGACAGGGCAGTAAGTACCTTCTTCAAGCTTCCCTTTACCACCTTTCTAAAATCTTAAGATATAAGATCCTACTGTCAAGAGGTAGGTTTTATAACTCTCATTATAAAAATGTACAGGAAATAAGAACAGTACTCTCGGGCACCTGGGTGGCTCAGTCGTTAAGTGGCAGCCTTCAGCTCAGGTCAGGTCATGATCCAGGAGTCCTGGGTTCAAGCCCACATCAGGCTTCCTGCTGGGCGGGAAGCCTGCTTCTCCCTCTCTCACTCCGCCTGCTTGTGTTCCCTCTCTAGCTGTGTTTCACTCTGTCAAATAAATAAAATCATTAAAAAAGAAAAAAAAAAAAGAGTACTCTCATCTACCCTACATATTACATAATAGTCTTGATGTCAATCCACCTCTTACATTAGATCATACCAAAGAGGGAGGATATGGAACTTATTTCCATTATAAATAATAAGTACATTCCTTTAGATTTCACTTGCTATATCTCTCATTGAAATATCTCTTTAAAAATAATGCTATCATTTTACATTTCAATTCCTTTTTCAATACTATTCCAATTATTCTTTAAGTAATTAGAATATGGTTCACTACTTCCCTCAGCAACTATATCCCTTTAACAATCATTTTTTCCTACAGAGCATTCTGTTTTTTATCTTAAGAATAGCTTCCATTACACCAGAGTCTCTATTTCTCTCAACATTCTTGGATCTCACGTAAAAAGGAACCAGTGAAAGGAAAAATGCTCTCTGCACCTTATTAACATTTAACAAGTTAGGTATCATTTATAAGATGACCGCTTGGCATTTTCTATTAGTTCCACAATTGCAAGGGTTAGAATATAGTGACACATATTTAAAAAAAAAAAAAAAAAAAAAAAAAAAACTTTTAAAACTTTAAGGGGGATTTACTTAAAAATTAGGTCAACATGCATGAAGTAAACAATTTTAAAAACCCATAAATAGACAGCTAGCTAATAGTTATTACATTCAATAATTTAGCATGATATGCATGACGGTTTTGACCTCCAAAATAATTTAGCACCTTGAGCTGAGATTAAATGCAGAACATTAATTTTTCCCTCTGGTTGTCAAGCCAACCAAGAGACCCGTCAAATCCATTTAAATAAAGCTTGCATCATGTAATAATATTAAAGGGAATAAAATATTGATATGGGCCTGTGATAGAACATTGGCCAAAAGGACTGCAGTGAGGTGCCTTCAATTTATTACCCTGACAATCTGCCTTTGTACAGAAACCAGAACTTAAAGCACCATCTAAGAATTATTTTTCATGTTAGAAGATGGGCCTATTTAAGAAAGGTTACAGGTCCTCCGAATGCTGAGCATTTTAGTATCTCCAAGAAAAGAAACTCATGAGTTCCACTGCAGCTGTATTAATTTGAAGATATAACCAAGTAGAAATGCTAGGGATCAGTTGTAATGAAAATGAAATTTTAAAAGAAAAAGGGAGACACTAATTCATGAAGCAAGGCTTGATGAACTTCCCCCAATAATAAAAGTAGATCTAAATCAATGTATTATTTACATGCCACATAACACCAAGCCTGATCAGTGCTGCTTCTATCAAACATTCTGATTTTTATCTCTGAAGATGCTTTTCTGGATCATTTTCCAATGACTTTGCTTTCTGAAGAGTGGCAGTTTTAAGCACATTTTCTTAAATACCATATTCCTATTCTGAAGATGATATCCCTGTAATGACCACACTTACTCCTTTAAAGATTTTAGATTTCAGAGTATGAAGATTATATGTAGAGACAAACTGTGTGAAAAATACAGGTACGAGCTTTATATTCTTGATGTGAATACCCACTAGTCATTCATCTTACTAAACAAGAAATTTGTGTAAAGTTTTCTTAAGAATGTTTCAAAGCTTATTTTAAACTCACCAAATACATTCTTTACTGCTAATCATGTTATTTTTTTCCAGTTAGGTCACAAGCAAATTGAAAACAAGAGGCTGCCTTCTTGCTTCCCCATCACCCGCCCCCACAGAGCAGTGTATCGCTCTTTAAGCTGAGCTTCCCAGGACTTCAAAGAGTCCTCTGTGTGAGGGAACCAGGCATAAGACATAGGGAGGAACAGAAATCTGGCCATGGGAAAAGAACCTTTTAAAATTCTAATCAAAGCTTTAAATTCTCCAAACAAGGCAATTGCTCAGCAGCAATCAGATCAGACGTAAAATCACGAACATTGGAAACGAAGGGTAAAGGAGGCCGCACAGCTGTGACACAAAATCTCACAGCAATTACAGGGACAGATTCAGACAAATGCAGATCTCTCAGGCTAACCTGGGCTCACTTGCCAAAATGTAATGGACACGTTCTGATGTCTCAAAGGGCGGCCATAATCTTTTAGGGTGCGGAAAATCACTTGTATTCAAAAAATCAAATCTTTACTTCTGATCTTACTACTTTTACTCATGTTTTTCTCTCCGAAATAAGCTTACTGCTTTTACCTGTGTTCTCCTTTCTATGAAATAAGCTCCCTGAATTAACTGATTTGAGTAACATCTACAACGCAGCGGTAGGAATGCTAATTACACACGCTCTGAAGGAAACCTAATTTTTACTTCACATTCTCCTCTGCTATGTACCTGAGCCCCAAGAGGTGTCATTATTGTACTATTTCTTTGGTCCCTTGCCTCACAAGCTAAATGATCACAGGGACAATCATCTCTGTGAGGTATCACTCTTCTTTATCAAAGCCCCATGAGAGAGGTCACAACCCAAGAGAAAGATAAATATGTATGAAGCTTAAGTTATTTGCCCAGCCCAGATGAAAGCAGAAAATCATAGAACAATGCAAAAAGTAGCTCTGTCTCCAAAGCGTCATCAGTTCATCTCCTGGAGCAAAGACAGCCACAAACTTGTTTATATGTGACCATGTTTCTGGGTGGCAACCTGTAGAATTACCAAGGGGGAGTGCATGCTCCTTCTGGTACAGCTTCCCCTATAAACTTCCAGGCAGTGTTCATGGAGAAATAATGTAGGAAGTCCTCTCTAGGCTCAGAAAGTCCCACTGAAAATTATATTTGAAATATCTGATTGTTTGGGGATGTTTTCTGGGAGACTTTCCCATCAGTGAAATATTAAGAACCTAACACTGCTCTTTGCACTGTAAGGGTACATGTGTGGCATGCATAACCCCTATATTCAGACTTCTGATAACCCAAAGTGGTAGAAGAAGTGGGGTTGCCAGATAAAATACAGAATGCCCTGTTAAATTTGAATTTCAAATAAACAATGATGTGTTTTTTAGGATAAGTATATTAAGTTATTAAATACTTCATAGGACATTCTTTTTTTTTTTTAGATTTTATTTATTTGACAGAGAGAAACATGGCATGACAGAGACAGACACGGCGAGAGAGGGAACACAAGCAGGGGGAGTGGGAGAGGGAAAAGCAGGCTTCCCGCTGAGCAGGGAGCCGATGCAGGGCTCGATCCCAGGACCCTGACATCATGACCTGAGCCGAAGGCAGCGATCAATTACGGAGCCACCAGGCACCCCTCATAAGACATTCTTATACTAAATAATAGTTTAATAGCTAAAATTCAAAGTTAACTAAGCATCCTGTATTTTTATTTGCTTAATCTGGCAATCCTGAGAAGGGACAGTGATTGGAAAGGGGGAAAATGACAAAAAGCTGCTGGTTTACTATAGCTAAACAGGAATGATATCATTTATGAGATATCTACCTGTGCCAAGAACTAAACTTAAACTTACAGAGAAATGTGTGTGTGGTGTGTATGGGGAAATGTGTTTAATCAAGACTTACTATATATCCAAATAAGTTTATTTTAAAAGAATAAAGCGGTAGTATGGGTGAACTACATGTGATTTTATTCAATAATTAAGATGTCATTTATCTAACAATAGTATGTGTAACTGATATACTCTTCCTTAATCACTAAAAATTCTTTCTCACCAATATACCAATAACTACTTTTCACCAGGTAACTAGAGCACCTTTACAAAGGATGTCTATTCATTAATAAACAGATGATTATAGATAGATAGATGATAACATGGAGAAATGGGTGTTATATGCACACAATGAATCATAGAACACTACATCAAAAACTAATAATGAGGGCGCCTGGGTGGCTCAGTGGGTTAAGCCTCTGCCTTCGGCTCAGGTCATGATCTCAGGGTCCTGGGATGGAGGCCTGCCTTGGGCTCTCTGCTCAGCAGGGAACCTGCTTCCTCCTCTCTCTCTGCCTGCCTCTCTGCCTACTTGTGATCTCTCTTTCTGTCAAATAAAGAAATAAAATCTTAAAAAAAAAAAAACTAATAATGTACTGTATGGTGACTAACATAACACAATAAAAAAAGAGGGCTGGGAGAAAAAACACACATGAGAAACAGGTAACAGTGGAGAAGCTGAGGAGGGAATATGGAGAATTAGAGGACATGAGCCTAAAGGGGTGGGGGAAGGGTCTGGAACGAGAAGAGTCAAGACAGCTTCATGGATACATGACATGCAAAATTCACACAGAAACCCAAGCTTAGAAGTTCCTACACCTGGCTTAATGCTCTGTCATTTTCTTAAAATTCTTAATAATTTTGAATAAGGGTTCTCATATTTTCATTTTGCTCAGGGCTCCCTAAATTATGTAACTGGTCCTGGAAGGGAGTTTCTATGTTCTCTAGAAAATATAGCCTGGGGCAAAACATTAGGGGCCACCACTTCTTTGAGGAATGTACTCCAGAAACTCAGGAGTGAGTGAAAAGGGGGAATGATAAAGGGGAAAAGGAAGAGAGCATAGCAGAAGTACTACAGAGCTGGGCCCTATTCAGCAGCAAGAAGAGCTAAAGCCTTAGCTTCCCAGTCTATCTCGTGAGAGGCCATATAACTACAGCATCTCACATATATAGGTGTATTGGTATTGGAAGAATAAAGAATTCCTCCTCTTCTCCATCTTCCATTAGTAAACTCTACTAAGATGAGCTGTAAACTCTTCCCACCTACCAGCTGAGTGAAGAGCTTGTCCAAGCAGAGCCTGGGAAGACACAGCCGGTGTGGCAGCACATAGCTGTGGAGGCCCTCTTGCCAGTCAGCGAGCACGGAGGGCTTCTCCCCTGAAATAGCACCCACCCGGCAACAAAGCCAGTGTTAGTAGGCAAGCCAGCTAGAAAGCCAGGCCAGGACACAAGGCTGGAATGTGCAGAAACTAAGTCCTATATGAACCTGCATGTCTGCCAGTTGTAGAATGAATGCGTTAGGATACTCATACAATGGATTGGTAGAAAGCAATGAAAATGACAACTACATTGCTCAACAGCATGGGTGTAGCTCATAAACTCAATGTTGAAAAAGAGAATCCTGACAAAAGTTAATACCTTTTGCATGAACCCACTCATAAAGTTCAAAAAACAGATAAAATTCAAGTATAACTTTTAGGAGTACATAGTGAGATGGAAGAGCTAAAAGCTACCAAGTGATTACCATCAGAGCTGGGATACGGACACATTGAGAAGGGAAATGACAATGATTCTGAGAGAGTACTGGGGCCACTTCTGGATCTGGTAATGTTTGTCGTGTGATGTCCCAGAGCCAAACTGAAGAAGGCAAAAGAGAGGGTCAACTGATTCAAATGCTTCTGACAAGTAAAGTAAGATATACCTGGTTTATAACCATTAGATCTGACACAATGGAGGTCCGTGGTTGTCCTGGATTATGTGGAATGCAGTCAAGAGAAAATGGGAAAGAAAGAGAAGTCAGCTAGTATAGAAAACTCATCTAAGAGGTTTAGTTGTAAAGGAAAGAATAAATGTGGGGCTATAACTGAAAAGAGTAAAGGCTTTGTTTAGGGAGTTTTTGAAGGTCTGATATGAGAAGTAGGAGTCTCCCTGTATACTCATGGGCATTATCCAATAGAGGGAAACTGACAAAACAGAAGAGAGGGAAGAAGGAAGCTAGAGATGACAGGATCTTGTACACAAGCAAAGGGATAGGAAGAATATGGATAGTTCATGCATAGTTGAAAAAGAGAATGTAGAACGTAAATGTCCAGATGCAGTTAAGTAGGTAGTTGTGGTCATGGAATGTGGTAGAAGTTCTTTCCTGACTATAAAAATGAAAGCTGAAGTTGGTAAAGAGAATGGAGAGAAAGGTGTTAAGACTTTGGAAAATAGAGAATGTATGAAATAATCATTTAGGAGAGAGCACAAGAATTAGAGTACTAGAGAAAAACAGCATGATTGCTAAGAGCATTAAGGGCCCACTTGAGATTAGTGATCATGAATGTAAATTAAACGCGGTGAGCATGGTTGTGTATAATATTTCTCCAGCAATTAGCAGATGCAAGCAGAAGTAAGCAGAAAGTTAAAAAAGGAAAAATAGATAGCCTCTGAAAAATTAGAAAATCGTACATTAGAGATTCCTTTCCAGACCATTCCCAGTTTAGGAATGGAATTTTGGATGCAATAGTAGTTATTTAATATAAAAACAAGAAGACAAATCACCCCTTAAATGGATATAAACCAGACCAATAAAAACACACACTTTGGGGCACCCGAGTGGCTCAGTTGTTTAAGCGACTGCCTTCAGCTCAGGTCATGATCCTGGAGACCCAGATCAAGTCTCACATCGGGCTCCCTGCTCGGCAGGAAGTCTGCTTCCCCCTCTCTCACTCCCCCTGCTTGTGTTCCCTCTCTCGCTGTGTTTCTCTCTGTCAAATAAATAAATAAAATCTTAAAAAAAAACACACACACACACACACTTTGACACTGATCATTTTTATATTTTATGTCAAATATAATTTAATGGTATTCAAACATTAATGTAAAATATTTCCTAATAGGAACTAAGAGCTCTAGAAAAAAAAAAGTGTGGGACCTAAGAGTACAGCACACCAGTTCTTTCATTGATTTAATCAAAGATTTTCAGCATCTAAGGAAGGATTTATTTCTCATCTACAAAATAGAAAACTAGTAAATTTGCTCTTACTTAGGTAATAAAGTGAACAAATAAGAAAATACTTAGCAGTTTGTATTGCCTGGAATATCATTACAAGGACTATATTTAATTTTAAAAAGAATATGCATTATTTAAAGCACATGTTTGATATGGTAAATATTTTAACCAACTTCAGTAGTTGCCACACTCAGTAAAGGTAATAAATTTTTTTAATGTTGTAAGTCTTACTTTTTATGCACAGAAAAATGATTTCTGATTTTATAAGCAGATCTGATGTTATATAACATGTTTCCTTCCGAGATCAGACGAGATCGGGCGTGTTCAGGGTGGTATGGCCGTAGACTATAACATGTTTTCTTAAAAGATTTTATTTATTTATTTGACAGAGAGAGAGAGATCACAGGCAGGCAATGAGGCAGGCAGAGAAAGAGGGGGAAGCAGGCTCCCTGCTGAGCAGAGAGCCCAATGCGGGGCCTTGATCCCAGGACCCTGAGATCATGACCTGAGCTGAAAGCAGAGGCTTTAACCCACTGAGCCACCCAGGCACCCAGGACAATCCCTATTCTTAAAAAGAAAATGCAATCTGGATCAAATTACTTTCTTTAAAAAAAATATGAGATATGTTTCATTTCATTGATGGTGTTTATATTTCATGCAAAATGTACAATGTTTCTTGGATTTCAATATGTTACTTTCAGTGAAACATAGTCTTTGTTTATCTTTTTGTTTTGTTATGGAAACAGTTTTCTTTAAAATCTCTCATTTAAAATAATTATATTACTAAAAGAAGGACTATAAAATACTTTGTTTTAGCAATCATAATCTGATTTAAGTATTGAGAATCTGTTTTTAAAAGCCCACTTAGTGTTTACTAAGAATCACACATTTCATTCCTTGTTTTAGAGGTAAACTTTACAGTATCCAGTGTCAAACATTTTTCTCTATTACTCTAAAAAATCTAAAAAAAAAAAAAAACTGTATGGTTTTTGGTTGTATGTCTATGTGTGTATATGTCTTGGGGTCTTTAAAGATAGATAAAACACAGCTACTGGCTGAAATATCATATAGATAACCATGGACTTTCCCAACTACTAAATGTATTTGTGCTAAGAGTCACAGGGCTGGGTCAAGTCACTGAGGAGCAAAAGATCATTATTCCAAAAGGGTCTTTAAATTTTTTTTTTAAGATTTTATTTATTTGACAGAGAGAAACACAGCCAGAGGGGGAACACAAGCAGGGGGAGTGAGAGAGGGAGAAGCAGGCTTCCCACCGAGCGGGCAGCCCGATGTGGGGCTCGATCCCGGGTCTCCGGGGTCACGACCTGAGGTGAAGGCAGTCGCTTAACCTACTGAGCCACCCAGGCACCCCCAAAAGAGTGTTTATATGAAATGTTGGAAGACTAGCTAACACATGAACTCATTAAAAAATAGGAATTTCCACTTTAAACCAGTTTGATTACCATGAACTCTGAGAAAAGAAAGATAATTGGTACTAGAGCACTGTTACATTTTTAAATTAAAATATGATAGATTTATGTTGCCAGTAAATAATTGAGATAGTTTTAAATGAACTTTTGCTGAATGAGTACATTCCCCATATTACTGTTTCAATAAGTAATTCCCTACTTTGAATAGTTTTTGCCTTAGAAAGTATAATATGAAGTCACAGACCAGTCTTTTGGGTTATGACAATTTTAAAAAGGAGTAAAGCAAAAGAAACTGTCAAATTCACAGCAGCAAGCAAAGAAAGGAAGAGGAGTTGATTTGTTCTATACATGTTGCACACTGGAAACAGGAAAAACAGAAATTTAGAACTTTTTTGAATTTCAAAAATTTATGCATTAACTGTATGTCACATTACACCGGGAACATTTAGGGCAGAGCCGCATAATCAAATATATTAATATATCCACAGCAAAACCTATGAATATTTACAATGTGTGTGATAAGTAAAGAGCTTAATAGTATGTGGTACAACAAGACTCCTAATAGATTCCCATCTAAACATTACTAAGGAAAGAAAATGGACTGGGAAAAAAAAATCCTATAAATGCTACTAATATCCTCCAATTTGGAGAGAAACAAACTGAAGAGGGGGCAAAAAAACAAAAACGAAAACAAAAAAAACAGAACAACAAGAACAACAACAAAAAAAAAACGAGGGAAGATTTTCAATATTAGAAACCTGTGAACACTCCTGAGGGAGCTCAGAGAGACAATAATAGACACAAGGGCTTATCATCTTCAGCTGGAGAAAATAAGAGGAGACATTTGAAGGACATCAGAGAGAAAACCAAGCCTGAGCTATCTGGAACAAGGGTTGAATAGCTTCTAAGCCTACTCTTGAACTCCTGGCTTCAAAACAATTGGAGAGACAACCAGTCTTCAGAATGCAGGCACCTAAATCAGCAAACCAATCAACTCTCAAAAAGAAAGAAAAGATGGCAAAGAAAATTTACCCATTCTATGTATGACAGAATTTCCAGAGTTCCTGGTTAACCACGAACTAGATGAAAATAGATGTTACAGAAACAGTGCAGACTTCAGTTAAAAAAAAAAAAAAAAAACCTTAGCATATGAATGACACATGAAGGATCCAGTCAAAGAAAACATAACCTAAAGAACAAAATCCTTTTAGAGAAAGACAAACACCATATGATTTCATCTATGTGGAATCTAAAAAACAAAAATGAACACACACAGACACACACACAGACTCATAAATACAGAGAAGAAATGGTAGCTGCCAGAGAGGAAGAAAGTGGGGAGAAAGGCAAAGCAAGTGAAGAGGATTAAGAGGTACAAAATTCCAGTTACAAAGTAAATAAATCCCAGAGATGAAGAGCACAGCATAGGGAATATAGTTAATAGGACATTTGGTGACAGATGGTGACTATACTTATCATAGTAAGCATCAGGCATAAAATTATCGAATCACTACGTTGCACGCCTGAAACTAATAGAACATCGATGTCAATTATACTTCAATAGTAAAGATAAAAAATAAGAGAGACTCCAGGGTGGCTCAGTTGGTTAAGCAGCTGCCTTCAGCTCAGCTAGATTCATGATCCCTTGGTCTTGGGATCTAACCCCACATCGAGCTTCTTGCTCAGTGGAACATCCGCTTCTCCCTCTCCCTCTCCCTCTGCCACTCCACCTTGCTGTGCTCTCTCGCGCGCTTTCTCTCTCTCTCACACATAAATAAAATATTTAAAATAAATAAATAAAATAAAAATTAAGTAAATATACAAAATTAATACCCCACAAATACTTTATACTGTAAAAGAACTTTAAAGAAAATGAATTCAATAAAATGAGATCTCAAAGACAAAATGATAAAACAGAAAAAGGGCAGTTGAAGAGCTAAAGTTGAAAGTTGAGAATAAAAACTTTCACCATTATAGATCTATCAGTACTTTAGAAGCAGGAAGGAAAAGTTTAAAAAATTGAAATAATAACATGAAGAATGCCTTGAAACACCCAGAAATGCAGAGGAGAAAAAAATGGCAAAAGACTTATAGCAAGTTGAAAGAAATCAGTAATGTAAAAGATAAATTACATCATTAAAAAAAAGTAAAGGTACACAGAGAAATAATACATAAGCATTTCTCTAAATGTAGAATAAAACTGAAATAAAAATTTTTAAATATAGCTTTTAATACAAAAAAAAGTTTGTGGAATAAACAAAAGTCCTATAGTCTCATTAAATTACTAAATTTCAAAGATAACTTTAGAATTCTTCCAACATCCAGGCAGGTTATAAGTCAATATTAAAGAAGAAAAAGAAATCAAGTTGGCTTCAGACTTCTCAACAGTAACATTCAAAAGCAAAAAGTAATAGAAAATGGACCAAAAAAAAAAAAAAAAAACTCAACCTCGAGGGGAAAAAAAAGCATGGCCTAATATCATAATAATGACCCACAGGTTACTCAGCTAGAAAAGTGAATGGCAGACTTCCCTGCGCACACAAGATCCCTGGGCTTTCTTGAAAATGCTTTTGAAAAGTTGAAGAACAAAGGAACAACCAAATACAAAATTTAAGAAGGAAGAAGCTGTCTTAAAAAGGATTAAGAATTAGCACTGGTA
>PITA01006247.1:24911-102078 GCA_004023965.1 Spilogale gracilis
GTGTGTGTGTGTGTGTGTGTGTGTGTGTGTGTGTGTGTGTCAAATAAATAAATAAAATCTTAAAAAAAAAAAAGGAATTAGCACTGGCTATAAAATATAGAAAGGAAACAAAATGGCTGGGAGGCAATTCTAAAATATAATTAAAATGCTGTAAATATTTCTAATAAAGTAAAAATAGCATAAATCTAAATCAGGAGAGAGAGATGGGACAAGGAATCATTATCAATCACTTTCACTTTCAGAATAAACTCAGTCTTTACTATCAATTCAAAATACTATGATATAATTAAGGAAAAAAAGATTCAAATGTCTTAATGAATTTCCTAATCTTCTTTAGTTAACATTAGGATAGTGTTAGGGGCTAATAACTCTTCTGGTAAATAAGACTTTTCCTTTATCTGAAATTTGTTGCTTCTAGCAATTTCACTTCAATTTCTTTTTTCAGTTAAGTACAATTATATACATTTCACTTTAAAGAAGCATAATTTTAGTATTATTCTTTTTTTAAAAAAAGATTTTATTTATTTGACAGAGAGAAACACAGCTAGAGAGGGAACACAAGCAGAGGGACTGAGAGAGGGAGAAGCAGGCCTCCCGCCAAGTGGGAAGCCCGATGTGGGGCTCGATCCCAGGTCTCCAGGATCATGACCAGAGCCGAAAGCAGTTGCTTAACCAACTGAGCCACCCAGGCGCCCAGTATTATTCTTCTATGGCTCTTATGTAAAATATATACACATATGTATAGATATAGATACACACACACATATGTACTTCTGGACATATGGAGAGAGAAAAGGATGCATTTTTCTCTCTGCATATATGTTTAGAAAGATGTCTAAGACAACAATTACAACACTGGGGTGAATGTGCCCCTTCTTGTCACTACATCTGTGTCTTTGGGATAAATACCTAGTAGTACAATTGCTGGGTCATAGGGTAGCTCCATTTTTGACAACTTGAAGAATCTCCATACTATTTTCCAGAGTGGTTGTACCAGCTTGCATTATCCACAATAGCCAAACTGTGGAAGGAACCGAGATGTCCTTCAACAAATGAATGGATAAAGAAGTGGTTCGTATATACAATGGAATATTACTCAGTCATCAGAGAGGATGAATACCCAGCATTTGCATCAACATGGATGGAACTGGAGGGGATTATGCTAAGTGAAATAAGTCCAGCAGAGAAAAACAATTATCATATGGTTTCACTCATATGTGGAACATAAGGAATAGAGCAGAGGACCACAGGGGAAGGGAGGGAAAACTGAATGGGAAAAAAATAAGAGAGGGAGACAAAGCATGAGGACTCTGGATTCCAGGAAATAAACTGAGAGTTATAGAAGACAGGGGGATGGGGGATGGGGTAACTGGATGTTAAGTATTAAGGAAGGCACGTGTGGTTATGAACACAGGGTGTTACATGCAACTAATGAATTGTTGCACACTGCAGTAAAAACTAATGATGTGGGGCGCCTGGGTGGCTCAGGTGGTTAAGCGACTGCCTTCGGCTCAGGTCATGATCCTGGAGACCGTCGGGGCTCCCTGCTCAGTGGGAAGCCTGCTTCTCCCTCTCTCACTCCCCCTGCTTATGTTCCCTCTCTAGCTGTGTTTTTCTCTGTCAAATAAATAAATAAAATCTTAAAAAAAAAAAAAAACTAATGATGTACTGTACAGTGGTTAACTGAACATAAAAAATAAATAAACAATCCTCAGCTGCAATCTTGAGAATTTCATGTCTATATTATTTTACAGGGTAATCAGTTTACTAAATACAATCTCTAATCATTAGTAACTCTGTAAAGCCCTATTCTCTGCTGCATGTGGGGACACATATCTTCAAATTGATTTCTGTTATGGTCTCTGCATCTTTAAGTGACAGAAGCTCTGATTCAAATCATGGTTTAGTGAATCTGATTAGCAAAGCATAAATCATGTGCCTATATTTTCCTCATAAGGAATTATGTGGTTATCACTTTCATTGGAGGTGAAATCTACATCTTACAATGCATAATTCTATAATTTTTAGAAAAGGCTCAGATTTTTGCCAGCCAAAAATAATAACTGCCCAATATAGTCTCCTTTGGCTTTCCATAATTACATTTTTTTAGTGGTATATTTCAAAAAGTACTGCTATAGAACATTTGGGAAAGGATGATTCTTTAAATAAATGGTACTGAGTTAATTAGATATACACAAAAAAATAAATCAACTTATTCTCTGCATCACACACACACACACACACACACACACACGATTCCAGGTGGATTGTAAGTTTAAATTTGAATACTACACCATAAGTTTGTAGGAGATAAGATAGAATAATATCCTCAGGTCCCTGGGATAGATATCCAAATAATCAATAAACAAAAAGTGCTCAATCATATCAGTCAGGAGGGAAATACAAATTTTCTTTTTAAATTAAGACTGTGACAGTGCTAGAAGAATGTGCAAAAATTAAGACTGATAATACCAGCTATTGATATGAATGTGAAGCAACTGGAATTCTTATATATTACTAATGATAATGTAAATTTGTGAATTTTTTTTAAAAAACTAGTCAGTAGTATCTACTAAAGCTGAACACATGCATACTCCATGACCCATCAACTCTGGTCCAGTATATACACAACAGAAGTGTGTGTGAAAGGTATAAGAATGTGCAGAATATCATTATTTATAATAACCAAGCCTACAAACAACTGAGAGTCCATCAATGGTAGAAAAGAGAAATAAGTTGTGATACACTAATCTGACAGAATACTATTCAGCAAAACGATGACTACATACAGCCACCATAGACAAATCTCATGAACATAAAGTTAAGCAAAGGAAGCCAAATGCAGAAAACAACATACTGTACAATTCCATTTATATACATTCCAAAACAGGCAAAATTAACTGACAGGGTCAGAGTACTTTTGGGTGAAGTAGACAAGACTAATAGGCAAAGGGACATTTCTGGGGTATAGATAATAATCTATTTCATAATCTGGGTGCTGGCTACACAGATGTTTTTATTTTATTAAAATTTATCTAACTATACTTCTATGACTTTATGCATATTTCTACAAGTATGCCACTTTGAAAGAAAAGGTTCGTTTTTTTAAAAGACTGAGAGTACCAAGTATGATGAAGCTCTGAAGCAACTGAAACTCTCATGTATTCCTGATGGCAATGGAAATGGGTATAATTCTGGAAAACCATCTGGCAGTAACTACTAACATTGAACATATATACACTCTTTAACTCAGCAATCCCACTGTTAGCTATAGGACCAAAAGAAATACTGTATATGTAAACAAAAATACATGTACAAGAATGTACATAGCAACATTATTAGTAAGGGCTAAAGACCAACAGATACATGAAAAGGTGTTTATCACTAACCATCAGAGAAATACAGATCAAAACCATGATGAGATATCACCTCACACCTGTTAAAACGGTTATTATCGAAAAGAAAGGGACACAAGTATTGGTAAGGGTGTGGTGTGTACTGTTGGTGGGATTATATATTTGTGCAACCACTATAGAAAACAGTATCAAAGTCCCTTAAAAACTAAACAATAGAACTACCATATGATCCAGCAATTCCACTTTGGGGTATTTATGTGCAGGAAAAAAGATCACTAATTCAAAATGATGTAGGCACCATCATGTTCCCAACTGTCTTACTTGCAAAAGCCAAGATATGAAAATAAATTGTGTCCATCAAAAGACAAATGGATAAAGATGTGGTATGTATATGGGATGGAACATTATTTAGCAATAAAAAGAAGGAAATCTTGCCATTTGTGACAAGATGGTTAGACTTCAAAAACATTGTGTTACGTGAAATAAGTCAGATAGAGAAAGACAAATAGTATGTGGTCTCACTTATATGTAGAACCTAAAAAAACAAACAAACTTATAGAAAACAGGTTGGTGGTTCCCAGAGTAGGGTGTACAAAATGAGTAACAGTGGTCAACTTCTGGTATGAAATAAGTAAGTCATGGGGGATAGAACTCACAGTATGGTAAACACAGTTAACAATACTGCGTTGTACATTTGAAAGTTGCGAAGACAGCAGATCTTTAAAGTTCTCGTAACAAGAAAAATATTTTGTACCTTTGTGTGGTGATGGATGTTACCTAAACTTCTTGTGGTCATTATTTCTCAATACATACCTATATCAAGTCAATATGTTGGACACCTGAAACTAATGCAATGATATATGTCAATTACACCTCAATTTAAAAAAAAAAGGAGGAACTACGTGTAGTAATAGATTTTAAGAGATGGAACAAAAAGGTGGGAGTAAATAATTTTAGATTGGGCTACATTAATCAATATGAGTGTCATTGTCAGAGTTTCTGGGTTGATGTTTGAGGAAATGACACAGGTATTGTTTGCTTGGGTGGCTGACTGAAGCCTAGACACCGCAGTGGCTGGTGTGAAAGTTCACCGCGTGCTCCTCTGATGAGTCCCTGGAGCGGAGAGCTAAGATGATCCATCCTGAGGCTGTCAGACAACCTATTTCCTCTTCCCGTCCAGGGTTTACTCAGTGGACTCATGAAAAACATAACTGAGTCAGATTCTATTACCTGAAACTGATAAAGCTCATATAACATACATCTTTAATTTTAAAAATTGAACACCAAGTTTATTAGTCAGTTTCCAAGAAAAACAGAACTAGGAGTATTCATATACATAGAAAGATATTTATTTTTTAAATTTGGCTTATGTAATTATGGAGACTTGGTAAGTCCAAAATCTGCAGGGTGTTCCCTGAGACTGGAGACCAATGAGAAAGAACAGAACTAGTCAGGAAGAGGGGGAAAAAAAAAGTCCACCAGAAAACCCAACTAGCAACTATACAATGGAATATTCTCCAGCAAAGAAAATAAGTATACAGTGCTACACTCACTAAAATTCTATACACTATTCAGAAATGACTGCATTACTGTTAAAACGTGAAAAATCTCACATAGTGCTGAGCAAAGGAAGACAGACATAAAGTAACTAAAAATAGTATGATTCTATTAATATAGAGTTCAAAAACAAGCAAACTAATTTATGCTTTTAGAAGATAAGATGGTGGTTAAATTTGGAGACAGTGGCCTTGGGAACATTTATGGAAGAGCTTTCTGAGACAGTGACAATGTTGTATTTCTTGGCTTTGGAGGTGTTTATTTAAGTGTGGCAATTCAAGGTGTTTACATATGAATCAAGAAACAGATACTTAATCTTAGGGACAAACTGATGGTTATCAGAGGGCAGGAGGGTAGGGGACGGGGAACTAGGTGATGGGATTAAAGAGTGCACCTGTGGTGAGTGCTGGGTAGGTTAACTGGAATTAAAATAAAAACGTTTTAAAGAGGTTTATCTGTTTTTCTATATGTATATTGCACTCTTTAAAGAATTTAAAACAAAACATATGAAGGTCTTTTAAATCTTTCTACCTAGCACTAAGCATCCATTTCCTTATTAGACAAAAATGTCTACCCCTTCCCCAAAAAGAAGCAACACAAGGCCATAATTACTGCATCCAGATCTAAATCCAGCATCTCTGAGTTCATCGATTCCTTCAGTACTTATTTTATAATCTTTCTCTATATGTTCTCTAATTTATATCAGCCTAACTGGTAACGACTTATGTAAAGTTGTATAGAAAACAAATTATATTTAAATTAAGTTTAAAATAACTTATAAACATATACATAGAAATGCTAAATGTGGAAGAAAAGAGGGCTAGATGACACAGTTCTTATTTCAGCAGCTAGTCATGAAGCCATCCCCGATGTTCATGACGTCCGTCCTTCCTGCACCATCCATTCCACATTCCCTCTGCTTTTCAGATGGCACCCAGTGCATCCGGATTCTCTACTCCACTTGACTGACCCAAACCTTCATTTCTGAGATATCTGAACGCACAGATGCTAGTTGTGTAAAGTCTTCTATTAAATTTTATCTCTGGACACAACATTTCTAGAAGGCATCCCAGTGTATATCCTTAATTCCATCCACATCCTGCCTGCCCTCACCGTGTGAAAGAAATCCATTTCTCTTTGGCAGTCAGAATTCATTATCCATCTCTACACCATACATCTTTTTATATCTGTTCGCTCAGTGACATGAGAAGCCCCAAATGACCAGATGCTCTTATAAGCTTCTAATTAAAAGGATCTTTCTTACATCTCCTGTTGGAAGCATGTCTCCCTCGAGTACTAAGAGCTCTAAACCAGAAGAATTCAAAATCATGGAAGTAGGAAGCAATATTTTTTAAACTGGGCTGTTTAACAGTGAGAGGTGTCATTCATATTTAACCCCCTTTGTCTCTATATCCATATATCCTGATGAGGCGAGGGAACACACCATCTTGGGTCCTTGGCTGAGATACTAAGCAAATCCTGTAGGGAGAAGGCCAATTCTTTAAGGCTTTGTCTCCTAACCTGGGCTTTATTAGGCTTTACCATCACCTTCAAATCCCATGAGCATCCTCCCTTTGCCCTAGTTCTCCAGTGTGAAGTGAGTTGCCTGGTCAGAGAAAAGATGTTTGAAGTAAGTTAATGCAAAATTCATGTCAGTTACACTTTCACCTGCAATTAGCGAAAGACTTAACAAAAACATGGGGTAAACAGAAAGACATTTAACAACATTCGGTAGTAAGTTTGTTTCAGAATCAGTTAATTCAACAGTTCACAGACCTGTTAAGTTTCTTTCTCATTTTATTTTTTAGTTCCCCTCATAGCAAGAAGCAACATTCATATTCAGAAAAGAAAAATCCCATAGGATTAAATAAATTAAGCTATGTTAAGTACTTAGATTGATGCCAGGCACATAATAAGCAAAGAGCAAACGTTTGCCAATATTTTTATCATCATCCTCATCAAAGTTTTGCTATTATTCCTAAACCACCCAAGGAAAATAGGATCATCATGATTGTCATAGAGCCCTAAGACCAGGAAGGGGTCTAGTCTTTTCCTAAGAACATGGCTGCCTAACACCCACATGAATCTTTGTGCCGAAAGTAAAGGGCAAACTCCTAGGAAACACAGTCCTTTTATTATTATTTGCATGGCAACTACACTACCCCTCTTCTTTGGTTATATAATGTAGATAAGTTAATTTCTCTCCAATGTTAGAAGAGGAAGGTCAATGTTAACAATTTTAAAACAAAATGCCTAAAATACCCAAGCACTTAGCATATAACACGGCACCACACACTCAAGGGATTTGACGTATGTCGCCGCTGGAGGAACCAGCCTCAGCGGAGATGTGGGTCCCGAACCGCGGGATGTCTGGCACGCGAAATAATGACTCGGACACGGAAATCTAATGCAAGCTGACAGACCCAAGGTCAGTCAGGAGAGACCTATGAAGCAGGCTCAGGCGCACGCTCTGGCTTTTTAGCATTGGCTCTCTAGCTCTAGCTCTCTAGCTCTGGCTTTGGCCCTCTTGCTCTACTTCTCTCTCTTCTTCTGTCTCTCTTTGCTTCTTGCTCCCTCCTCACATTGTTTCTGTCTCTCTTGGCAGGCTCTCTCTGTTTGGTAGCTCTCTTGCTCTCTCCTCCAAAGCTCTCTCTTGCTGCCTCCTCGCAGGCCCTCTGCCTTTGTCTCTCAGCTTCTCAGTCTCTCAGTCTCTTTGTAGGCTCTCTTGCTGCCTCTGCCTTCAGTCTCTCTTGACTGATGGGGGCCCCAGTCTTTTATTATTTAAAAGTGAGGAGTTGGGTGGTGCAGTTAAATCTTTAACTGCTTTTGCACCTGCCCTAGAGACAGGATTAGTATTGTTACTGTGATTGCTTAAACTCACAGAAGTTGAGACCATTGAGGCACAGGGATCAAGAAATACAGATAAGAGATACAGAGATACGATTACCGGGAGGAGGACTGAATGGAAATATATGTCTTGAATAAACACACAAAGGACATGTTGCCCTGACCCATAGGTTATGTGGATTTCCTGATTCTGGGGGGGGGGGGGAAGCCCAGAGGGGCTTTCATTCACATTCACAGGTACCTCCACCAAAGTTTTCCAGTGGCTTGGGCATGGCGGGAGGGGCAGATCAAGCACCGTCCCCGGCAGACGTATATAACCATGATATTAATGGGGCAAGAATCTCAGACCTCATTCTCTCCACAATCACTGACAGCTGTTTTTGGAATACTATAACGTTTTGGAGTAATACAAATTTCGAGTCTGAGTAAAATACTTTTCTAAAACACTATGAAGCTATGTATCTCTTGTTTAAAAACTTCTTTTCAGTTCTGACCATCAATTAAAGGAGGGTACGACTCACTGTGGCACAGGAGTTCCAGGACAGTCGATTATTCATACCACCTGAGGTCAGTACATGCATAAATAATAACAGGCTGATAAATGATCTGATGTTTTGGATCATTTTAAAGATCCACTTGGATCTTTGAGAAAAGTGATATTAATGTTTATGCAGATTTCACAAAAAGCAACAATCAAAAACTCAATTCACTCATCACCCAGGGATTGCCTGAGTCTACATGAGTCTGTTTCTGTGTTCTAGCCCCTGCTATTTTTTTTTTAAGATTTTATTTATTTATTTGACAGAGAGATTACAAGTAGGCAGAGAGTCAGGCAGAGAGAGAGAAGGAAGCAAGCAGGCTCCCTGCCGAACAGAGAGCCCGACGCAGGCCTCGATCCCAGGACCCTGAGATCATGACCTGAGCTGAAGGCAGAGGCTTTAGTCCACTGAGCCACCCAGGCGTCCATAGTCCCTGCTTCTTTATAGATAATATGCTTTCTCCCCTGATTGCTTAGTTGTGATATAGATCAATAAATACAGTATAAAATAACAGTATTTGTCAATAGCAATGCCCTAGCATTAAGATCTTGATAGAGATCATTCCCTGTTTAATAATCTGGTCAACAAACCATAAAGCAGATACTGTTAGCCCTTTTTACAAATACATCAGAGCAAAATCCAGTGCCTTGCTCAAAGTCACTCAGTATATTAGAGTTTAGAACCCAGGCAGAGTCTCCTCTTTTGACCATGCCTCTGAAATGAGGATGACTAAGGTCATATAAATTGATCTTGTTTACTGTATTTACAGTCCTAACCCCAAGCTGAAGACAAATGGTTTTAAGGCCTTCATATTAGTAATCTGACAACAGTTCACAGATTCTGAGACTAAAAGCTGTGATATTATTAATGAAAGAATCATTTTCAAACAATGATCAGTTTCCCATAGCTTACACACATAGATGCAAACTCTACTATTTGTAAAACAGCTACTTGAAATCTCTTGTTAAAAATTACTTTGTCATTTCATTAGGTTGAAATATTTTCTGCATAGCATTTTCAAATCAAAAGAAACATGATATTCCTGAAAATCTAACTTGAAATTACCTTTTATATCACACTTCTGCAATGACCTCAAATCTTCTCATGCTTTAAAATGTTTTTCCTACTGTTCATTCCAAAACATGGTAATAATTATTAAGTGTTTACTAATTAGGTGCCAAAAAATATCTGTTGAGTTCTTATTTTATGTTAAACACCATACTGGACATTGAGGAAAGAAGAAGTAGAAAAGAAAATTCCTCGCCCTCATGGAGCCTACACCTTAATAGAAAATGCAAACTAATAAAAAAAAGTTACAAAAATGAATTAAATAATTAAATATGGTTAAGTACCAGAAAATTGGTTGGAGGGGAGCAGAGAACATAGGTTTCATGGTCAGAGAAGGCCATTCTGACTAAAATAATATTAAAGGATGAAGAGACATGCTATGTGAAGAGAAAGAAAAAGAGAGTAGTTCTCCATAGAGAAAATATGCACCGAGATCCTGAGGCAGGAAGAGATGCTTATTATTTTTAAGATTTTATTTATTTGACAGAGAGAGAGCACAAGCAGAGAGAGCAACAGGCAGAGGGAGAAGAAGCCTCCCTTCGAAGCAGAGTCCAAGGCTCCAAGGTGGGGTCTTCATCCTAGGACCCTGAGATCAGGACCTGAGCTGAAGGCAGATGCTCAATGACTGAGCCACCCAGGTGCCCCAAGAAGCTTATTTTAAAGGCACCGGTATGCTTGGAATGTGCTGAGGAAGCCCATATGTAAGCATTACTGAGTTAATAACAGCAACAAATCCAATTATTCTAACTAGACTTTTCTTCATTCTTCTCATTACTCATTTACCTATATTCTGCAGTTCTGAACAGCTATACTCCAATTTCCTGAATGGAGGCTAAGTTAGGGATATTATTCCTCAGCAAATATACATTATAAATTGACCATAAACAAGACAATGTGTTAGCCACTCAGGATGCAAAGAGGAATTTGCACCAGCCCTTGTGAAGGTCAAATGGGATCTACATGAATAAGCACAGCCAATAAGCACAGGCTCCAGCGACAAGTGTTCAGGGTATCCCCATTGCTCAGAGTGAGGCCATAAAATAACGGAACACGGACAGGAGGGTCGTCTTCCTTTCTGAGCAATGCATCAAGGAGATTTTCAGTGTTTTTCTTTCCAACTCACTATAACCTAACTCAGGGGCACCGGATTGCTCTGCCTGCAACTTCCAACCCATATCTCAAAGAGGAAGTGTAACATACATGATGCTCTTACCGGGATCGCTGATAGGGTTGAAAATGTTCTAAACAAGTCTTGGCATCTCTTGCTCTCATAGTTTTAGCAAGTTAATTACTCTTCCATAAGATGTGATTTCCTGGGATTCAGTGAGCTGACATTGCTTTGTGTTAATTTATTCAAGGCTGAACAGTTACATTGATTAGACAACTCCACAGCACCAGGTTTCAATGGTTCTGAAGTTGTTGCCTTTGAATTTCAATGTAGTTAATGACAGAGGAGTGAGGCTGGTATGTCTTCTGTTATCACCTCTGTGGAAAGTTCAGTAGACTTTCTCAGGGCTCATGTTACCAGTAGGTATTTTCTTTGTGTAGTAGTTATTAAAAGAACTCTCTTAATAAGTTTCAGTAGTACCAAAGTTTGCCATGTGATGCAACTTACGACCTTTCAGGATAAGGGTTCTGTGTATAATGAAGAGTATTCCATTAAAAATGGCATTTTGAAGAATGATGGTAGTGTGGTGTGCACCCAGCTACTGACACGGGAAAAGGGCTAAGGTGAATTACTGACATTTCTACATGAACTGCAAACACAGTGATATAAAAATATGGAGGAGAACATACAACAGAACACAACCCAGTAGAGATGACCTTAAGGCTGTGGACTGAGAAGCAGCTCACCCTCTGCCACATTGAAAACGTATTTTAGCATAGTGACTGACTACCTTTTTAACTCTTCACTTCTTTCATTTCAGATCATTCCCAAAAACAGTTTTCATCATTTTTAAATATGTCTTTAAAAAGTACTATAAAGCTTCAAAACCGCATTCCAGAAAAAAAATCACAGGATTTTTACTCAGAGGGCTCTTGGTAGAACAGATTAGGTGTTTAAAAGATACTGAAACAGTGACTTCTTAGGGCTCTCATATCTTATGTTCATTTCCAGTAATTGCTTGCAGTAATTTTTGGTGTTATTCCTCCCCATTGCCTCAAACCTTCTTTAAAAATCTGCTATTCTCATCAACCTTGGTTAGTGATGCATTCGATAGATAGAGGAAGTAGGAAATTGGTGTCCAGTGCACAAAAAAAGAGAGCAGTTAGCAGAAGTAAAAAGAAGAACTCAGTGGAAGAATTCCAAGCCAACTGTCCAGAAATTGTAATTCTCAAGAATACTCAGAGACATTAACATTCTCTACATTTCTTCAATTTTCTGTAACACAAGGGATAGAGCTTTGAGCCATTTTATCAAGATAATAGAAAGAAAGGGGACCCAAAGAAGTTGGAGGACAGGCAGGCCTCGGGTTACAGCCAGCTGGTTTACATAAGTGCATAGTGTACACATTTCAGGCCATCTATTCATGGGTGCAATTATTTTCTCTTAGAACTGAACTAACTTTCTGTTGAAAGTTTCTGCTCTGTAGTGGAAAGTTAGTCATAACTGCTTGCCAGGAGTTGTGTAGGAATTCCAGATGAATATGCAATACCCATGAGAGAGGGAAACCACCTGGTCTTTGTCACCCTCTTTTCAAGCTGGCTGCAAATGATTGTCCCCTCGCCTCTTAAAGTGATGGAGGGAACTCAATCCTGTTACAGTGGCTCTTCTGTCTAATCTATCTGTATTGGTGACTAAGTGCCCTCTGCAAATGTACTACTGCTTTTTTCCCTGCAGCTGGAATATGCAGGACCTCTGTGAGGCCAGACCTGTAGCACAGTTATATGCACTCTGTAACTCTGTGACATTATGGAGTACAATGGTCCTTCCTTTCCCCAACCCTAGAAAGGGAGAAAAGAATGTGGACAGGAAGATTTACTCTTATATCATCAACTTTTCCTTTGGGCCCTAGGTTTATGCCAATAAAAGCTAATACTTTAGAAATCCAAAAGCCTATCTCTGCTTTTCTGTAGCATCATGACTCTTCTGAGACAAGAATTGATAAGTCACTGAAAAGGCAGAAAGACAGAAGGGAAGAAACACAAGAAAAGTAGACATTTCAAAATATATTATCCCTTGAGTGATACCACCTGGGTGGCAATATGGGTCATTCCCAATTTTGCTCCCCTTTACGAAAAGAACAACTAACAACTATTCATGGACAAAACACCACTAAGAAAGTCCTAGAACATGGGGGGAGAGGCTGAAGCATACACTGCATCACAGATCAAAGGTATTAGAAGTATAAGAGGAGTGGCTATGCACTGACCATAGCCTGGCACCATACCAACTGAGGTCTCCCCTGAACCTATTTTTCTCCAGTGGGAAAAGAGCGCAGGGTAGTCATTTAGCTCCCCCAGCACTGTGAGTTGCTTCTTCAGAGTCTCCACTCTGCCCTCACCTCAATGGGAGATGCAGGGGAGTCTGCGGGCTTGACCACTAGAAATCTCATCGTGACAGACAGGAAAGCAGAGTTTCCAACAACAAGTGCTCACTACATGGCAGACCAAGTTCCTACCTGCTGTGCCCAAGTGGTAGTTCCAAGTAGCAGCTTTGCCCATCCGCAGAGCCAAGACAGTGGTGCAGTAGACCAGGTCATTAGGCAGAGCACAGTTCAGTCAGATTCAGGTCTTCAAATGAAGAGTCTTGCCAGTGCTGGACCCTAGTCTGACTACCGCACCCCCGACCCTCAGGCAGAGGAGCTAAGACTTAACATAGTCCATTGCTGAGTGGAGCTTCTACTCTGCCTGATCAGAAAGGATGGCCAGAACACCTGAAAGCTGCTTAGCTCAGCAACTCTCAAGCAAAGAGTGTGCCAGGCAGAGCTAATCATCCACAGAGCAAAGCCAGTGACACCATTTGGCCAGGGAATTGGGGATGCAGGTTGGCTTGAGTCAGACAACAAAGCATTTAGCTGGACATGGAGCTATTTCCCCACCCCACCCAGGCAGGAGAGCTAATTCACAGCCCCATTCACTCCTGAATGTATCCCCTGGCCCCTCTAACCAGAAAGTCTAACTGGAAATACCTTGAAGACTGCTTGGAGCTGGCTTTCCTGCTTCACCTACTCAGGGGAGCTAATTAATAAGCCTGTATCTGATAAGTATACCTACTAGCCTCACCTGGTCAGAAAGCTTGACCAGAAACACTTGAAGCTGATTGGGTCTAGTTTTCCTTATTGGCCCAGTGAAGGGAGCTAATTAATAGGCCTGCATCTTCTGAGCATAGCACCTAGCCACACCCAAGCAGACAGCCTGGCCAGAACACCTATTGAAAGCCACAAAGCCCAGCAATGGTCGGTTGAGCATAAAGTCTAGACATCAGAGCTAATCATCCACAGAGCAAAGTCAGTGGTGCCATTTGGTCAGGCTACTTAGGGGACAAATCAACTTGAGTTAAGACCACAAAGAGCCTTGCCATACTTGGAGTCAGTTCTCCTGCTCTGCCCAAGCAGAGAAAACAATTCATAGCTCCACCTATTGCTGAACACAGCCTTCATCCCACCTGCTGGGAAACCTAATGAGAGCACACGGGAAGCTACATGGCTCTTCCAAGACCTCTGCTTATAGTAGCACTTAAACACAGCACAACCTGGACTTACCCAGACTCCAGAGCAAAACCAGTGGCCCCATCTGGCCAAGGAATTCAGTGCACAGTTTTGCCTGGTGTAGGTCCACAATGAGCCATGCAGTTCTTGGGTCCTGTTCTGCTACCCTACTAGGGCAGAGAAGCTAATTCACAGCACCACCTACCTCTGAGTACACTACCAAGTCCTGATCATCTAGGAAGCCTGGTCAGAGAACCCAGGCAACCATGAAGTCCATTCTATAGCATCTTTAGGGCAGGAAATCAAGCCAGTAGTCCTATTCAGCTGTTCTTAGCCAGTGATGCCCCCATCTCAGGCAACAGCCTTGCCCCAAATTAGAGCTAATAGTGAACTCCATCTATGCAGGGTTATTACCAGAAAACTCACCCAGAACACCAAGCTAAGATGACTAGTAAACATCTGTCTCTGCCAAAGCAAAGCTAAAGTCTGGAAAAAGAGACAGTATATTTAAATGTGCAGATACCAATGTAAGAAGCCAAAGCTCGTGAAGTATCAGGGAAAATTGACACTACCAAAAGAAACTAAAGTTCCAATACCTTTAAATAAATAAATATCTAAGAATTGTCAGATAAAGCATTTAGAATAAATTTTTAAAGAAGTTTAGTGAGGGCGTCTGGGTGGCTCAGTGGGTTAAAGCCTTTGCCTTCAGCTCAGGTCATGATCTCAGGGTCCTGGAATGGAGGCCCGCATCGGGCTCTCTGCTCAGCAGGGAGCCTGCTTCCTCTTCTCTCTCTGCCTGCCTCTCTTCCTACTTGTGATCTCTCTCTGTCAAATAAACTAAATAAAAAATCTTTAAAAAAAAAAAGTTTAGTGAACTACAAGAACATGCAGACAACTAAACAAAATTAGGAAAACAATGCATAAACAAAATGAGAAGTTCAACAAAGCAAAAGAAACCATCAAACAAATAAAGATAAATCCTAAAGCTGAAAAGTACGACAGAACTGATGAATTCAATAGAGAACTTCAAAAGCAGACTTGACCCTATAGAAGAATCAAAGACCTAGAACACAAAACATTTTACATTATCCAGACAGAGAAGCAAAAAAGAAAGAAAGAAAGAAAGAAAGAAAGAAAGAAAGAAAGAAGAAAAGAAAAAAAGAAAAAAATGAAGAAAGTCTACAATAATTATAGGACACAACCAAAGAAACAATATCTGCATCGTGGGATTCCGGGAGGATAAGAAAAAGAAGAGACAGGAAGTATTCAAAGCAATAATAACTGAAAACATACTAAACCTGAGGAGATAACTGGACATCCAGATACATGAGGTCCAAAATATTTTAAATAGTTGATCCCAAATAGAGCTACACTGAGACATATTATAATTAGGTTGTCAAAATTCTGAGACCAAAAAAAAAAAAAAAAAAAAAAAAAAAAAAAAAAAAAAAAAAAAAAAAAAAAAAAAAAAAAAAAAAAAAAAAAAGACATTTGAAAGTAACGAGAGAAAAGACAAGTTCCAAATAACAGAGGCTCCATAAGACCATCAGCATATTTCCTGAGAGAAAATTTTCAGGCCAGAAGAGAATTAGTTGATATAGTCAAGCTATTAAAAGGGGAAAAAAAACTATCAATCAAGAATTCTATACTCACAAAGCTATGCTTCAGATATGAAGGACAGATAAAGACTTTCCCAAACAAAAATCTCATCACTAGAACTGCCTTACAAGAAATACTAAAGCAAGTTCTTTGAGCAGAAGTAAAAGATGTTAATTAACATCATAAAAACATAAAAGAGTAGCATAAAACTCACTGGTAGTAATTTGGGAATTTGGCAATGGTGATGTATAAATCCAATACAACTGTTGTTTAAAGTTTAAAAACAAATATTTTAAAATAACCATAACTACAATAAACTATTATTAGATAAATACTATGAAAAACATGGAAGCTATAAAATCAGTAAACCTAAAGTGTGAGGTGGAGGGTAAGTAAAAGTGTAAAGTATAGGAATTTTATTTAAGTTAAATTTTTATTGGTTTAAAAATAGGTGTTACAATTTTAATATATTTTATATAAGCTTCAAGGTAACCACAAGGGAAAAAGCTGTGGTAACTATGCAAAAGAAAATGATTAAAAAAAAAAAAAAGGCAAAGCATACTGATACCAAAAGACATCAAAACACGAAAGAAGATAGCAGGATAAGAAGCAAGGAACCGGGGCACCTAGGTGGCTCAGTTGGTTAAGCAACTGCCTTCGGCTCATGTCATGATCCTGGAGACCCGGGATCGAGCCCCACATCAGGCTGCCTGCTCAGCGGGAAGCCTGCTTCTCCCTCTGTCACTCCCCTTGCTTGTGTTCCCTCTCTCGCTGTGTTTCTCTCTGTCAAATAAATAAATAAAATCTTTAAAAAAAAAAGAAGCAAGGAACCATGGATCTAAAAAACAAGCTAGAAACCAATGAATAAAATGACAGTGGTAAGTCCTAACCTGTCAATAAACTTTACATTTGAATGGATTAAATTACATTTGAAAGGACCAAAAAATAAATAAAACAAAAGATTCAATAGACTGCCTACAAGAGGTTCGCATTAGCCTTAAAGATATACATAGACTGAGAGTAAAAGGACAGAAAAAGATATTTCAAACAATATCTATACTTACATCAGGCAAAATAGATTTTAAACTAAACATGATAAAAAGAGACAAAGAAGGTCATTATACAAATGAGTCAATCTATCAAAAAAAATAACAATTATGAATATTTATACACCCAACTCTGAAGTCTCTAAACATATAAAACAAAAACTAACAGAGCCAAAGGAGAAATAATAGCAATGCAAAAATAGGTGGGGAGTTTAATACCTCACTTCTAACAATAGATGTATTACCCAGATAAAATCAATGAACAAACAATAGAGGGATACCTGGGTGGTTCAGACCATTAAGCATCAGCCTTAAACTCAGGTTGTGATCCAAGGGTGATGGGATTGAGTCCCCTATCAGGCTCCTTGCTCAGTGGGGAGCCTGTCTCTCCCTCTACCTGCAGCTCCCTCTGCTTGTGCACTCTCTTACTCTCTCTCTAATACATACATACATACATACATACATACATACATAAGTAAGATCTTAAAAAAAGAAACAATAGATTTAAACACTATAACCAAGCAGACATAGCAGACATACACAGAAAATTTACCCCACAACATCAGAACCCACATTCTCCTCAACCACATATAGAACATTTTCAGGGATAGAACATATGTTAGGTCACAAAACAAGTCTTACCAAATTCAAGAAGACTGAAATCATACCAAGTATCTTCTCTAACCATAAAGGAATGAAACCAGAAGCTAGCAACAGGAAAACAACTAGAAAATTCATGGACATATGAAAATTAAACAATACTCTCCTGAACATAAAGGATTAAAGGGGAAATATTAAAAAGTATCTTGAGACAAACAAAAATTTAAACACAAATGGAAATGAAAATGTATGGGATACAGCTAAACAGTTCTAAGAGAAATGCTTTTTTTAAAGATTTTATTTATTTATTTGACAGAGAGAGAGAAAGAGAGTGACAGAGGGAGAGGGAGAAGCAGATTCCCAGCTGAACAGGGAGCCCAACAGAGGACTTGATCCCAGGACCCCAGGAACATGACCTGAGTCAAAGCTTGATGTTTAACCAACTGAGCCACCCAGGCACCCAAGAGAAATGCTTATAACAACAAATGCTTACGTTAAAAAAAAACAATAAAGACTGCAAATAAACAACCTAACTCTGCACCTCAAGGAACTAGAAAGAAGCTGGAACAAACTAAGAACAAACTAAGCCCAAAGGTAGCAGAAGGGAGAAAATAATAAAGATTAGAACAAAAATATAAGAAGTAAAGAACAGGAAAACAACATAAAAGATTACCAAAACCAAGAGTTTGTTTTCTGAAAAGATAAACAAAATTGACAAACTTTAAGCTAAATGAACCAAGAAAAAAAAGGAGAGGAGAAACTCTATAAAAAAAAATTATAAATGAAAAAAAGACATTAAAATTGATACCCCAGAAATACAAGGGATCATAAGTTACCATGAGTAACTATATGCCAGCAAACTATACAACTCAGAAAAATGAAAAAACTCTTACAAGCCTACACCCTACCAACACTGAATTAGAAAGAAACAAAATGTTAACCAACCAATTACTAATAATGAGATTGAATCAGTAATCAAAAATCTCCCAGTAAAGAAAATCCCAGGACCAGATAGCTTCATTGGTGAATTTTACCAAACATTTAGAGAAAAATTAACATCAATCCTACTCAAACTCTTCTAAAAAATTGAAGAAGCCAGAACACTTCAGAAGTTTGAAACTGATTTTACAAGGTCAGCATTTCCCTGATACAATGCCAGAGAAGGACACTACAAAAAAGGAAACTGCAGGCCATTATCCCAAATGAATATTGTTTCAAGGATGGTTCAACATGCACAAAACAATACATGTGATATATCACAGTAATGGAATGAAATAAGAAATCATATGATGATCACAATAGATGCAGAAAATGCATTGGACAAAAATCAGCATTCAGGGCGCCTGAGTGACTCAGTGGGTTAAAGCCTCTGCCTTGGGCTCAGGTCATGATCTCAGGGTCCTGGGATCCAGGCCCACATCGGGCTCTCTGCTCGGCAGGAAGCCTGCTTCCTCCTCTCTCTCTGCCTGCCTCTCTGCCTACTTGTGATCTCTTTCTCTCTCTGTCAAATAAATAAATTAAATATTTAAAAAAACACACACACATACAATCAACATTCATTCATGATAAAACTCTTAACAAGTTAGATCTAGAAGGAAAATACTGCAACACAATAAAGACCATATATTACAAGCCCACAGTTGACGTCACACTCAGTGGTGCAAGACTGGAAGATTTCTTCTGAGATCATGAATAAGACAAGGGTGCCCACTCTCACCACTCCAATTCAACATAGGACTAGAAGTTCTAGCTAGAGAAATCAAGCAAGAAAAAGAAATAAAAGGTATCAGAATTGGGAAAAGAAATAAAATAGGCTGTAAAAGATGATTATATATACAGAGAAAATCCCTAAAGACTCACCAAAAATCTATTAGATTTATTCAACTATTTCAGTAAAGCTACAGGATACAAAATTAGCTTAAAAAATCAGTAATATGGGGCGCCTGGGTGGCTCAGTTGGTTAAGCAACTGCCTTCGGCTCAGGTCATGATCCTAGAGACCTGGGATCGAGCCCCACGTCGGGCTTCCTGCTAGGTGGGAAGCCTGCTTCTCCCTCTCTCACTCCCCCTGCTTGTGTTCCCTCTCTGGCTGTGTTTCTCTCTGTCAAATAAATAAAATCTTAAAAAAAAAATCAGTAATTTGTCAGGTGCCTGGGTGGCTCAGTTGGTTAAGTGGCTGCCTTTGGCTCAGACTGTGATCCTAGAGTCCTCGGATCAAGCCCCACATTGGGCTCCTTGCTCAGAGGAGAGCCAGCTTCTCCCCTGCTTGCCATTCCCCCCTGCTTGTGTTAGTTCTCTGTCTCTCTCCCTCATTCTATGTCAAATAAATAAAATCTTTTAAAAAATCAGTAATGTGTCTATATACTAATTGTAAATTACCTGAAAAAGAAATAAAGTGGACCCACTTACAATAGTACCAAAACAATAAAATACATAAGATAAATTTAAACAAGGAGGTAAAATATCTCTACATGGAAAACTATAGGACACTGATGAATGAAATCAAGATAACACAAAGAAATGGGCAGATATCCCGTATTCATGGATTGGAACAATTAATATGGTTGAAATGTTTGTACTACCCAAAGCCATTTATTGATTCATTGCAAATTCGGTCAAGATTATAAGGCACTTTTTACAGAAGTAGAAAAAAACAATTCTAAAATTTGTATGGAACCACAAAAATCCTGGATAGCCAAAAAAAAAAAACCTGAGCAAGAACAAAACAGAAGTCATCACATTTCCTGATTTCAAAGTATACTACAAGCTATAGTAATCAAAACAGTGTGGCACTGACCTAAGAACAGACACATAGACAATGGAACAGAATTAAAAACCCAGAAATGAACCCATGTATACACAGTCAACTAATATTTGGCAAAGTTGCCAAGAGCACTCAATGGAAAAAAAAGACAGTCTCCTAAATTAATAATGCTGAGAAAATTAGATTTTCAAATGGTAAGAGATTCTTATACTATTCACAAAATTAATTCACAGTGGATAAAAAACTAAATGTAAGACTATAAGCCATAAAACTCTTAGACAAAAACAAAGGGGAAAAAAAAACACTCCTAGACATGGGTCCTGGTAATGATATTTTGAATCTGACATTTAATGCACAAGCAACAAAATCAAAAACAAACAAGTGAAATTACATGAAACAGAAAAAGCTTTGCACAGCCAAAGAAACAACAAAACAGAAAGAAAACCTACAGAATGGGAAAAATATTTGCAAACCACAACTCAATGTCAAAATCATCATCACCCAATTTTTAAAATGGCGAAGGACCTGAATAGGTGTTTCTCTAAAGATGATATAGAAATGGCCAACAGGTACACATAAATATGCTTGACATCACTAATTATTAGGGAAGTGCAAATTGAAACTCCAATGGAATATCAACTCATACCTGTTGAAACAGTAATCATCAAAAAGGCAAAAGGTAACAAATGTTAACAAGGATGTGAAAAAAAAAGAAACCACATGCACAGCTGATGGCAATGCAAACTGGTACGGCCACTCTGGAAAACAGTGTGGAGGTTCCTCAAAACGTTGAAAATGGATCTACCATATGATCTGCAATTCTATTCTGGGAGTATATCCAAAGGAAATGAAAACACTGTGTTGAAGAAATATGTTCACCCCGATGTTTGTAGCAACATTATTTATAACAGCAGAGACATGAAGACAACCTAAATGTCCATCGATGGATGAATGGATAAAGATGTCATGGTAGATATATAAAGGGCATATTATTCAACCAATAAAAAAATAAGGAAATCCTGCCATATGTGACCACATGGATGAAGTTTGAGAATGTCATGTTCATTCAAAAGTGAAATAAGTCAGACGGAGAAAGACAAATACTGTATAATCTCACTTCTATATGCCATATTTTTAAAAAGTCATTAAGAAAACAGATTTGTGGTTACTAGAGGCATGGGAGGAGGAGTGAGGAATTTAGATATAAGTGGCCTAGAGGTATATACTTCCAGGTATAAGATAAATCAGTACTGGGTATGTAATCTATACTCGTTGACTACAGTTCACACTGCTATATTATCTATTTGAAAATTAAGAAAGTAGATCCTTAGAGTTCTTACCACAAGGAAAAGAAACTTCTTTCTTTTTTTTTTTTTGTTTCTATATGAGATGATGGGTACTAATCAAACTTACTGTGGTAATCCTTTCACAAAATTTGTAAGCCCAGTCATTATGCTTTACATCTTCAACTTACACAGAATGCAAAATTGGAAAAAACTTTAAAAAACAGTATCTTTTTATATAATGAGAATATTTATTTTGTTATTCATTAAATGGTTAGATTGCCTTGCAGTGCATAAGGTATCCTGTCATCTCACTGAAGTCTTTTTCTCCTTCCAGCATACTGAGAAAGCACGCCAATAATCACTGGTCTGTTAATTTGATTGTCTGAGTCCTGGCACACTCCGCATCTATGAAATTTATCCTCCTAAGAGCATTGTTTTCCAAGTAATTAACAGGGCGTTTAAATATTATAATTCCTGAATAAACATTTGTTAAAAATGAAATTATTTTGGGGGTGCCTGGGTGGCTCAGTTGGTTAAGCGACTGCCTTCGGCTCAGGTCATGATCCCGGAGACCGGAGATCGAGTCCCACATCAGGCTCCCTACTCGGCAGGAAGCCTGCTTCTCCCTCTCTCACTCCCCCTGCTTGTGTTCTCTCTCTGGCTGTGTTTCTCTCTGTCAAATAAATAAAATCTTAAAAAAAATGAAATTATTTTGCTAGCTTTAATATTCATTCAAGTGATTATTGAGCACCTACTCTGCGCAACGTTTAAAGTGCTGAGGAAATTGTAGCGAACTTAACAAAGTTTTTGTCAATAGGGGGCATACATTACAGTGAAAGGCAATGCACAAACGAAGGAGTCAGCACGGAGGGCAATCAGATGCTGGAGAGGAAAGCAGAGATGGTAAAGGGTCATGTAGTCCTGGAGGGTGTGGGAAGAAGGGGGTTGCTCTTTTATTTCCGGGCGTCAGGAAAGGCCTCACTTAGCAGAGAACATCTGAACACAGGAGGACTGCTCCAGCAAGAGATACAAGCAGGAGGGAGCAGAGAAGCCAGTGCAGCCGGGAGCCGCCTGTGAGCCTCGGGAGTTGAGGTCAAGCAGCCACCCAGGGTCCTGAGGGTCGGGTCGCTGTGCAACTGGCTGTTGTTTCCCAGAGTGTCATGGGAACCGCTGCAGGGTTTTGAGCAGAGAAGTGACATCAGTTGACTTTGCAGTAACAGGATTTTTCTCACTGTTGTGTGGAGAATAGGTAGTGCGGCAGGAGTAGGAGTAGGAGCCGGGGGACCAGTCAAGGGGCTCTGCATAATCAAAGCAGCCAGGTGGAAGTGGCTTGTTCAGGGTGACGGGGGCAATGGTGAGATCAGGCGGATCCCGGATATGTTGTGACGGTAGCGCCCATAGGATCCGTTGTGGATACAGACCAGTGGGCATCATGTCCTCGCGGGCACGTAATTGCGCCTTTTCTGGTTTACTTCTCTAACCAATCAAAGCGACGCTCTTAATCCACTAGGGGAATTTTCAATTAGTGCTAATTAGAGTCTGCTACATTTTAAGCAAGCTGACTTTAACTACTCAGAACAACCTTCCAGAATGTTCCTGACAGCAACATGCCAAACATTTCCTCACCTCCTTTTCCTTCTTCACCTTCTCCAGTCTAATTGCTTCTCACTTCACATAAAAGCCTTAGGACGGCGTTTCGGGGATTAACTCACAAAATCCTCCGAAAGAGACCATCTGTCCCAGAAATTATATGGCTAGCTGTCTTTCTAAGAAAGGCAGAACCTGCAACTGACTCCTAATTCTTTTTTGGTAATAAAATTCCTGATCTATGCAATGCCTTTTTCCCATTTCTCAGAACTACATGTTAACAAAGGTCACAAGCTGGCTGCAGTTCCCTGTGTACTTTGCAAGGTAATATAGTTCTGAAAAGAAAAGCTTAACTTAAAGGTCAAGATACAAAAATCTATTTTTTCTGACTATAAAATATTGAACATTTCCTTAGATTCACGCACCATGCTTTAAGTAGCCTGGATGGTATCAACATCCCTTTAAAGTAATGAGAATTTTTAAGTATCTAAAGAGGGGAAAAAGAAACAAAGTAAAATACACAGAGGGCACTCAAGCCCTTACCAGCACAAGTCTTTGAAGCTTACTTACATTCCACCTTATAGAGACAGTCACACGTGGAACCAAACACGTTTTACATGGCTTTACTCCATCACAATAACAATTGTTTTAGGATTTTTCTCACAAAGATGACTCTAAATTTGAATGCATCAAATTCCAGTATCAAAAATGAATTCCATTTTAAAATCTGGGTATGGTCCCTTTAAGAGGGAAAAAAGTCCCCCAGGAAGCCTGGGGTGAAAGTTTTCAAGCCTGAACTAAGTTGAGACTCCCTTGGATACTCTGGATACGGGGATACTCTGGATACGGGTGCCAGGCTTCACAACTCTTTTGTGCCCAACAGGCTTCACAACTGCCCAACAGGCTTCACAACTCTTTTTTTTTTAAGATTTTATTCATCCATTTGACAGCGAGAAATACAGCCGCAGAGGGAACACAAGCAGGGGGAGTGAGAGAGGGAGAAGCAGGCTTCCCAATGAGCAGGGAGCCCTATGCGGGGCTCGATTCCGCCCAGGCGGAAGGCGGACACTTAAGGACTGAGCTACCCCGGTACCTCCGGGGCTTCACAACTCTTGAAGAACGGACCTAAAACTAGAAACTTCATTATTGCCTGGAAATTCCCTGACTCACTTTCCCAGCTGCCAAGGTTTTCTTCCCTTTTTCTCTTTCATCGAGTTACTTCAACTCCTCCTGCCGCCAGCCACAACAATCCTTTTCTTCCATAGGTCACTACTATTAAGTACTCGGCAAATGCTTTCCTTACTTTGTAAACTCTCTAAGTTAAAAATTAAGGGTATTTCATCTGCTTCAGGTCTTAATTAATCATGAAAAGACACGGTCATAAGCAGCCTAAGGGACGCAACGTTTCATCTTCTTTCCTCACCGTTACCATTTGGGGCAGGAATCATATGACAAAAAAAGGCAGAAGGAGTAATATGGCTTACGGAAACATGAGATAAAGACTAAGTAAAACTGCTTAGATGTACCGGATATTTTCGCTCTAGGGAAGCAGAGCTCTCTTGTGTCCAAGCACCTCACTTACAAATACACAGTTGAACCTTGAACAGCACGGGTTTAAACTGTGTAGGTTCACTTACACGTGGATTTTTTTTCCTATAAATACAGTACAGTACTATATTTCCTCTTCCTTATGAATTTCTAAACATTTTCTTTTCCTTAGTTTACTTTATTGTAAGAATACAGTATATAATTCACAGAACATACAAAATACGTGTTAGTTGACTCTATGTTACTGGTGTGGCTTCTGGTCAGTAACAGTCTATTATTAGTAGTTAGGTTTTGGAGAAAGTCAAAACTTATAGGTGGATTTTCAACTGTGTGGGGTGGTCGGTGCCCCAATCTCCACATTGTTCAAGGGTCAACTGTAATTTCACAGGTTAATTTGTTGTTGTTGTTGTTGTTTGATGTTGTGTTGTCCTGTCTTCTTTGTTTTGACAAATATTTGGAATGCTGTAAGCCTCCCTACTCCTCAGTTCTCACAACCTTTAAAAAATACAGGAAAGAAGACTGTTGATTGTTTTCTTAATTTTTCATCACTGTTATGACTCCCAATTGTATTAGTGATAGTCTAAATACTGTATAAGTCTAATGATGGGATCCTAAATATGGTCAATATTGTAACAAATATTACCTCTTTCTACTAGTTGATTCATAAGGCCATTAAGTTCTAAAAACTCAAACTCTCCATGAAGGAGCAGTAGACAGAAGCGATTTTGACTCATCAAAGTATAAGCTTAAGAATTCACTAATCAGTCTAGGTACTTCTATGAGGCAGATATTAAACCCACATGATTTTAACTTTTCCTTGCTAATGAAATTTATCTTTCTTACAGGTAAATTTTCCCAGGATACATATTTCATCAACAGAATTGAAAATAACAATTATTACATCTATAAAAACTGTTTGGGGCGCCTGGGTGACCTATGGGTTAATCATTCAACTCTTAGTTTCAGCTCAGGTCATGATTTCATGGGTCCTGAGATGGAGCCCCACATCAGCTCTGTACTCAGCAGAGACTCTGAGATTCTCTCCTTCTCCCTCTGCCCCTCCTGCCTCTCATGTGCTCTCTCTCTCTCTCTCTCTCTCTGTCTCGCTCTTTCTCTAAAATAAATAAATCTTTTTAACAAAAGACAAGTTTACTTATGGAAGTTTTCATTCTAATATTTCAGAAACATATAGTTACTTAAATTACTTATCCAGAAAATAGTTGCCTTAGAAACTATATCAGCAATTACCTAATGCTGGTTAAATGTGTTTCACTATACAATTTAGATAGCTGTTTTTATGCCCTTTGAAATTCTTTTAAGAGAAAGGTAGAGTACTGTAGAGTAAAAGAACCTGAAGACCAAAGCTGATATTGCTTTAAAAAAGCTGACAAAAATGCAGTTGATTATGAAAAGAAGAAAACAATTTTATGCCAGAAAAACAATGACTAGATATTGTATACTGCTTCTTTGAAGTGGACAAAAGCATATAAAACAGTGAATGAGTTGGGGCATATGTTTTGTAAAATCAGTAAATAAATCAATTACTATTTTTTCTGTGAAGATATATACTTATTGTATAATGAAGGCTTGGCTTTTAATAAACAACTGTACATAATAACCAGATTGGATAAATTGAAAAAGAAAATGTCCTTTGGGCAAGGTGTACTGTTATGTACATATAAAGAGTAACGAAGGGGAGATCAGGATCTGTTTTAAGGGCTTTAGATATGTTATCTCTTATGGTCAACATGACAGCAGCATGAAATAGGTAATGTTATTTCCATGTTAAAATAAGAATATTTTTGATGTTACACTTTTAAAATAACTTGGTAATTAAAACATTCCTAAAAGGTAGTTTTCTAAGACCAGGGAAAAAGGCAAATCACAGAGGATTGTTTATTTGTTTGTTAACTTCTACCCCTTCTCAAAAGTAACTTGAAACAGCACACAAAACACTGGTTATAAAGGTTGGTAAGCTGCAGTTCTATTTCAGAACCATAAGAAAAAAAGTAACCAGATAAATCATAGTAAAGTCCTATATCAGAAAAAGGTATTTAGCAATGAGTTCCTCAGGGGAGATAAGGCTTTTTTTTTTCCTTAGAACCAAATTCTAAAAAAATGTCTCTTATGAGGATTTATATAGGGCACATTAAATAATGTAATAGATGGTGTCAGAGTAAATGAAGGAGCAAATTTCCTATGCCTCTCTCTTGTTGCGACCTCCATAAAAACTAAGAACAGCCTATTACATTGCGGCATGCGGAGGGCATCTGGAAAGGGCAAAGCTGATGGCCAAGTACATTGCTTTTCAGCCACAGAACCCCACTCAAGGACACAACTTAAAGCCTGCTGAGGAGTCCATGTCAATTGTTTCCCTGAGATGGTCTTTCTTAATAGACGCTTCCTACAAATGGGCATTTTTAAAAGGCTAGAACAGGGCAATTTGGGGTTATAGTCTTGGACGAAAGCCTAGTAAGCTCCTCTGCCTGGATTTAAGGGTAGACATACATATTGTAGATACCACAGAAAGCTGTACCAGTATTTTAACCCTGAGGCTACCCTCCTCACATGGGACACTGAACACAGGTGAACCAGCTTTCCAGGATTTTTCTCACAAGAATTAGGATTACTTCCAACAGTAGAGGAGAAATTAAGGTGATTTTAAAGCCATATTCTGGTTTATTTCTATTCCTGTTTTTATGTCTAAGATTTTATATCCTCTTTTGAATAAGCCATATCATTTTCAACTCTCTATTGAAGAGTTCACTAGCATATGGAAGTTTATAAATTCAGGAGATTGGGATTTAAATAATTTAGAATGATGACATTACCCTGTGATCTAATTTTCTACATTCTTGAGTAGAAAACAGACATTTCAACTCAACTGCAAGAATTTTTCAGGCTAAGAAAGATGTGGACAGCAAAGCAATAGAGTCTTTGAGATGCCCAAAGCAGTAAAAGACTCCCACCCATAGGCTCAACTCAGCCAAGTCTCAAACAGGAAAGTCACTTTTCAGGAAAGTACCACGAGGTGACCCAAGGCATGGCAGCAGCCCCAGCACCACTGAACAAGTTTGTCTTCCTACCACAAGACTCAGTTTTGTAATATCTGATTCTTCTAAAACTACACACAGCCATATCTGCTTCCTTCGGCGAAATCTTCCAAATAGAGTCTTTTCTTCCGCTTGTCTTTAAAGTAAATAAAGTCAAGGTAAGCTGGTTTCCCAACTATGTGTTGCCTGGATTTTTCTTTTTAACCAAGGCAGGTAACTGCTAAGCTGAACAATCAAGACCCTTACGACTCAATCAGAAAATAACTTTATTCTTTGCCCTACTGCCCTGTAAGCTTACTCTGTGAGCTGCTTCTTTTCCTGCCCCTGTATGAAATCTCTGATAAAGTCCACAACGTCTTCAATCACTATTAGAGAATAAGAGGACTTCCATTCACTTTCAAGCGCAAGAATAGTTATAAATGTACCCAGCCAAGTGCAATTTTCTAAAAAGCCTGAATTTTATTTAAAGTGAAAGCATCCTGCCCCTCCTGGGTTCCACAAGCTCAGAGGCTATAATGGGGCTATAGTCAACTTCTTTTCTATTTCCCTCCCTCACTGCCTCTTCTCCCAGCTGGTTTTCTGACTCTGATTTGGATCCCTCTGGGTTTGGAACAGAGGAAAGAAGAGAGGGAAAATGCAGAACAAGTGTAATCTGGCGCGGGTTTCTCCTCGCAGGTGTCGGCAGTTACTCCTCACTGGGAGGGAAGAACAAAGGGCATTCCTTGCCTTCGCTGGCCTGGGTAGTACTTCAGTCTAGCCTGAGAACTGTCTACACTTAACAGAGACAGCAGAAATAAACGGAACTTTCCTCAGGCAGGCATGTTTGGTCCTTCTGTCCCTGTAAATCCAGGAGTCCACCCCCTTATGAGGACTCATAAGTCCTCATGAGCAGGATTTAAGCGTCTCCAGAACAGCTCTCCCTCCTAGGTGCTCACATCTGGGCCACCGCCCCCTGCCCCGCCCCGCCCCTGGCACCCAATTCACCTGGTCTGCTCTTTTCTCTGCCCTGCCAAGGAAGGATCAGAGACTGTCTCTGCCAGTGGAGTCCTCAGACAGGACAGCAGCTAGGCCCTCCACCCACACCAGCGCTTCAGGAAGACCAATTCTTATTCTGTAGCTGATCCTCTAGCGCCCTCTTCTGGACCTTCACTTCCTCAACATCTTTGCCATTTGTGGAAGACACCTGAATCCAGAACACTTCCAGAAGCTGTGCTTTCCTCATTTTCCTCAGTCGATTAAGCATCTGCCTTCAGCTCAGGTCATGACCCCAGGGCCCTGGGATCGAGCTTCCCGCTCAGTGGGGAGTCTGCTTCTCCTTCCTCTCCCTATGCCACTCCCCCTGCTGCTCCTCTCTCTGTCAAATGAATAAAATCTTAGAAAGAAAGAAGAAAGATGTCATCTATAGGTGATGAGACAATAAATAAAAGCATAAGCATATTATTTTAAATGACAAAGGTCTTCTCAAAAATCTAAAGGTAGCAAACAAAAGTGTATAATGGCAGGGCCAGCAACAGTATTAAATAAGTTAAGAGCACAGTGGTGATTTTTTAATACAGATACATATTATTTTAATGTTTAAATATAGTTTTCAAAATAAAATTTATTTAAAAAAAACTAATATACAATAAATCCTAACTTTTAGTGTGGCTCATATGGACTCTTCCTCCCTCCGGATCCAAGGGATTGCTTCTGGCAGGTCTTTTGAACATTCCAGGACCATCTTTTCCTTTTAGGTCTGGAACGCTTTGAAATATCCGCTTTGGTGCTCTCCTACTATTTCATTGGTGACATCAGCATCATTCTGCTGTCAAAAAGGGAAGAGAAAAAGAAAATTAAACTTTTTTTTTTAAGAAAGTGGATAAGAAGGAACTCCCTTTTTCCACAGAGCAATGACACTGCCCATGTAACACTATTCAACATCCCCTGTTAACAGTCGCACAGAACGTAACAGTTAAATCATTTCATGCCCAATGTAGCAGAAGTTGTATGTCCCTAGAGTGAAGGCAAGACCTGACCATTGATCATAGCTTTTATTTCCACTGGATACTTTCCAATGTTGCCAATGAGGCATACCCTATGGGACCTCTATCCCAGAGGGGGCTATGTGTGAAAGACAAGTGCCTTAATTTTAATGTGAAATGGGAAGAATGTAAGAAAGGAAACATTTATTGAGTTCTGACAGTACGTTCAATATTTTAAATTACATTATTGCATTTCATTTTTACCCTGTGAAGTAGATTATTAATTTCATTAATTTATTAAATGGGGGAGACTGGTATTCAGGGAGGTTAAGTAGTTTAACCAAGATCCATTTAGAAAGCAGTGAAGTAAGATTCAGCCCTTGGTCTGTCTAAAATTCTGTTCAGAGATACTGGCTACTGGTAGATACCCTGTGAAAACTCTATCCCATTTCGGGATTCTTTCAAGGATGAAGTATTGTGTAATGAATAATAAAAGCTTCTACTCGAAATAGAATAAATGTGAGTTCCCTTCTTCTTCAAAAACAAGGTCTCCAGCCAGAGTCTCTTGGGGCTAAGTGAGATGAAATCATCTATGTACATTCCTAACTTGAATTCAGACTCCTCGCTGATGGGAAATGTTGTGTTTATCACGGTATCCATAATTCTTAGAGTCTGCACATGGCAGATGTGCACTATTTATCTCCTGAATATTAAATGATTAAACAATGAGTTGAAAGAAGATAGCATTAGGGCGCCTGGGTGGCTCAGTTGGTTGAGCGACTGCCTTCGGCTCAGGTCATGATCCAGATATCCGGGATCGGGTCCCACATCGGGCTCCCTGCTCGGCCAAAAGCCTGCTTCTCCCTCTCTCACTTCCCCTGCTTGTGTTCCCTCTCTGGCTGTGTTTCTCTCTGTCAAATAAATAAATAAAATCTTTAAAAAAAAAAAAAAAAAGATGATAGCATTAAAGATTCAATTCCTCATCTGAAAGACCAAAGAATTGACTGAAAAGTCTAAAAGACAACAAAAGGGACAAAGATGGACATTTTGACATAACCAGCCTGAAGCACGCATGTTGACACTGTCTAGTCAAAGAGTCGTGTCAAAATGAAAATCACTGGTTTCTCCTTTCTGTTTCTTCCTTCCTTCCTTCCTTCCTTCCTTCCTTCCTTCCTTCCTCCCTCCCTCCCTCCCTCCCTTCCTTCCTTCCTTCCTTCCTTCCTTCCTTCCTTCCTTCCTTCCTTCTTCCCTCTCTCTCTTTCTTTTCTTTCTTTCTCTTTCTTTTTTTTAAGAGAAGACCTTTTTTTAAAAGATTTTATTTAGGGGTGCCTGGGTGGCTCAGTTGGTTAAGTGACTGCCTTCGGCTCAGGCCATGATCTCAGAGACCCGGGATCAAGCCCTACATCGGGCTCCCTGCTCGGCGGGAAGCCTGCTTCTCCCTCTCTCACTCCCCCTGCTTGTGTTCCCTCTCTGGCTGTGTTTCTCTCTGTCAAAGAAATAAAATCTTTAAAAAAAAAAAAAAAGATGTTATTTATTTATTTGACAGAGAGAGATCACAAGAAGGCAGAGGCAGGCAGAGAGAGAGGAGGAAGCAGGCTCCCTGCTGAGCAGAGAGTCCAATGGGGGCCTCAATCCCAGGACCCTGAGATCATGACCTGAGCCGAAGGCAGAGGCTTTAACCCACTGAGCCACCCAGGCGCCCCTTCTTCCTCTTTCTAACCAAGAAATGTATGACACAGAAATCGCCAGCTTCTTTCTCCTCTTTTCCTTGGGGCCTGATCACAGATCTATTACTTCCCAACCCCTGATCCCCTTTCATGGATCTGGTATCCTGTCTAAAACCCACAGGGCTGCTACCAGTGTGACTGTGCAATAGCCAGACCTCTCGTGTATAACTGGTGAATTCCCAGCGGTCCTTGTAACTGCTGGAGTCCCTATGAGAATGGACATAAATAGCATTTATGAACTTCAAGAGATGTTTGGGCTTTGAGTTGTGTATGTTTCAACTAGGATTTGGCATGAGGTACATACATAGCTCTGTCCTTAGCTCCATGGACTCCCCCAAGCACTTGAGTAAATAACTGTAAAAATCCTCCGGATTGGTCAACATGTCCATTACATACCTCATAGCCCTGGTTAACTCAAAATTCACTTTCACACATCCATATTTTCTCTGCACACACTACAACACACATATACAAATGCATGTACACAGCTACAAATGAGTGTGGCTGGTCGTTGAGGGAAGAAAGAAATATAAAAATATATTAAATCTAAGAGTGTGTGCAAAAAATCAGTTGTTTGAAATGGAACACTCACACTACGGTGAATATCACTTCTGTCCTTCAGTCTTTAATCAAATAAGACATTCTTCACCTCAGTTTTTAAAAGTATCAGTCAGCTATTTCTGATGATTTTTGACACTGAAAATTAATCCAAAGTTGTGCTATGACTAACAACTTCCATTATAAACAGCAGCATCCAGCTATAATTTATTATCTCCTCCCACTTGCCATAATACACCTTGGGTCCTTTAAAGAAACCTTGTGCGAGTCACCTTGGTGCCACATGACCAAGTAATAGAATCAAATCCACAGCGGAGTCCAGCTGCAATTTTACTTGTCATCTTGAAAAAAGCTCAGACCTTGCTTCCAGATTCAACTTTCTCTTGAACTTGGTGTCTGCTTTGCCTGATTTGCTCTTCAGCAAGTTATCATTTCTCTTACTTTAATGCAAACCCTGCAAAATGCCAACATAGCTGGACTTTTTACTGACCACATTTGAACAGAGGTCTGTTTTACTTCCCTTTCGACGAGCTCAATTTGTCTTCATGACAGCAAGTTAAATAAGAGCACTAATTTTATACAGAGAAGAGAGTTTTTCTAATGAAAAATGAGCAATGTTAAATCTACAAAGGACTGTGGGAAATAAGTCCATTTTGTTTCTCTGTATTTCAAACACTAGGAATTTCACTCTTAAACTCAGTGGAGACCCATCTGAATGTTTGGAGACCACTCACTGTCCTCTCTAAGGTAGGTTAAACAATTAAAGTTGTAGAAGATCTACTAAACCATACAATCCACTCCCTGATTGAACAAGATGTCTTGAAGTAACAGATATTGGACTGGTTGTGGTATCAGATGTTCATGCTAAAATAGATTCTACAACTTCCCTCGAGGAAATGATGATATAAACACCTTAATGTCATTTCCCCCTTAATTTCTATACAATTTATTAATATCATTACACAAGTGATCTGATCTAAATGTCTGCCTAACTTCCATTCTTCACCTCCCATTTAGTTTCTTTCTTATGACACAGAATGTGAATTTCTTGTTATCAAAGCAAAAATGAAAATTACCTGCCTCCCCAAGAGAAGAAACACTCTGATTAAGGAAGAAAAAGAAGGCAAATAGGAAGAGAACTCTGACTCCTTAAGCATATCCACTCCAAGCTCCACCCTCAAAGCGGGCAGGACATTGTAAGACAGACCTGGTGTGTGCTCCAGGTGTTCTGTGTATTATAACATGATCTATGTTCATTAAAAGAGACAATCCTTGGGCTCCTGGGTGGCTCAGTTGGTTGAGCGACTGCCTTCGGCTCAGGTCATGATCCCAGAGACCGGGGATCGAGGCCCACGTCGGGCTCCCTGCTCCGCGGGAAGCCTGCTTCTCCCTCTCTCACTCCCCCTGTTTGTGTTCCCTCTCTGGTTGTGTTTCTCTCTGTCAAATAAATGAAATCTTAAAAAAAAGACAATCCTTCCACTCCAAATTACAGCGAAAAGGGCAAAAGTGAATCCCTCCATCCTACATAACCACTCATTGTTCTGCTTCCATTCTAGTGGGTCTTAACCTGGGACCCACAGATAGAACTGAGACAGTCCATGAACCTGGACTGGAAAAAAAAATGCATCTTAAATGCCTTTAAGTGAAATTTAGCATTGCATTCAATTATAAATGTAGGAAAGAAGTATTAGGGATAGCTGTCATTTTTGTCACAAACATCAGAGATATTTTCATATCACACTATGGTTGTCCCAGATATCTCAAAATATTATTTATGCTCATGCTTAACTTACTATACACTTCGAGACTGCATCAAACTTGCCTGTTTAAAGGTGCTCGTGCACTGGTGGTGACGAGCCCCTGCGGTTTCATGTAAGTGGTGAATCACTGCATCGTACACTGAAAACTAATCCTATGCTGTATGTTAACAAACTGGAATTTACATTTACTAAATAAGTAAATAAATAAATATGCTTTTGCAACAGAGCTGGCCGACTCCTGGATAATTCCTCACCTTGGAGTTACTCAGTTAATTGTGAAATCAGGTATTTGCATATCCTTACCCAGACAAGAACTTTGTTTTCCAGCTGTCCACATCTACACTTGTTTGTGGACCAAATGTGGAGAAAGATGAAAACTTACACGTTAATGTTTTTCAAATCTAGGTGGATCCGATTTCAATTCCTAATCTTCTGTAAGGCAGCACCATTTGTGAAACATGAATAGGTCACAGTCCACAAGTAGTTAGCCTTCACACTGATAAATATTTAAAAGATAACGTTGAACGTTAACTTATTTCTATTTTATATTGTTTATCTTGTCAATTAATAGAAAGAAGCACACATATTACTAGATCACAGACTTTTTTAATCAGATGGTAAAAGCATTTTAATGCAACTGACTTCCTTTTTAATCCCATAAATTTTATTACATGCATTTTAAAATATTATCCTAAGGTGTCTGTGTTAGTTCTCTATTGCTACTGTTATAAATTACCACAAATTTAGAGGCTTAAAACAGCACGGATTTGTTATTTTACGGATGTAGAGAGCAGAAGTCCAAAATGGGGATTACGAAGCTAAAATAAGGTGTCAGCAGAGCTGTGTCTTTTCTGGAGGAGAGGCACATGTCTCGGCTCGTGGCTCCCAGCCAGTGAGTACATCTGTCCAGCCTCTGCTTCCATCCTGGTAGCTCCTCTTACCAGCCTGCCTCCCTCCTTCATTTACGAGGAAACTTGTCATTACATCGTGCCCACGCAGATAATCCAAGATAATCTTAATCACATCTGCAAACTCCCCTCTGCCATGTCAGGTCACATAGTGACAAGTTCCAGGAATCAGGACACTATAGTGTCCATAACACACACAAACACACACTCAAACACACACACACACACACACACACACACACACACAAACACATTTAAGAAGAAGCACTGTTATATTTCCTACCACCCTTTCTGAAATTACAAAAATATCAGGGACACCTTCCACAACTCAAAATAATGTGCCATGCTCTTCAATTTTGTTCAAAATCGTATTTAGCTAATAACTATCCTTGAGATTCACAGTCATGTTCTGGAGAATAGGGTAACATTGTAATCACAGAATCAATAATGTAACTCCAAAAGCTCAGTGACAAAGGTTATATACACATATCTAACAAGTTGAAGTCTAGAATTTATACAAAATTGGTATGATGTAGTGAATAAAGCAAAATGATTTCAAGGAGAGATTTATCTATCCTGTATCCCTCTGATTATCAAAAGCTTCGGTGAACAAATTCAGAAGTCTTTTTTTTTTCCAACAAGAGGTCACCTAGACAATCTGTCCTTAAATCAAGGTCAAAGTTGATTGACAACAGTAGTGTTACAAAAAGGAGATAGAAGAGTTACATTTTATTCCATTTTAGTTTTATTAAAGGTCTCTCAACTTGCCTTGCAACGCTGAGAAACTTAATGCAGACTTCATTCTCTCCATGCACACACCTATTCTCTCTCTTTCTTCTTTGTCAATTAAGTATTGATACATTTACCTGGTATTCTTAGATGTTTAAAAACCTAACACAGAATGTATAAGCACAGGATCAAGTGTTTGTAACTACTGATCAGCTTAAGCTCTCCCATCTACTCTCCCCTTTCCACCTCAAAAAAGGACCTCAGTGATGTTCCAAGAGCCTGCCTGGTTTGACAGCATGAAATCGCTCTTCCTAGGGGCACGTGGGGGGCTCAGTCATTAAGCATTTGCCTTCGGCTCAGGTCATTCTCCCAGAGTCCCGGGATGGAGCACCTCATCAGGCTCCCTGCTCAGAGGGAAGCCTGCTTCTCCCTTTCTCACTCTCCCTGCTTGTGTTCCCTCTACTGCTGTGTTTTCTCTGTCAAATAAATAAAATCTGAAAGAAAGAAAGAAAGAAAGAAAGAAAGAAAGAAAGAAGGAAGGAAGGAAGGAAGGAAGGAAGGAAGGAAGGAAGGAAGGAAGAAAGAAAGAAAGAAAGAAAGAAAGAAAGAAAGAAAGAAAGAAAGAAAGAAATCGCCCTTGCTATTTCTTCACCTTTGAACTGATGTCTCTGTTGTATTCTTTTGTAAAGATCTGATTCTAAGTTGTTTAAGATTACCTCCTTTGAGATGACTGGTGAATAATTTTAACCATGTAATTTGTTTACATGATTTTGAATCTCCAAAATTTCTCTGTGAAGCAATTATAATTTAGCTGTTTTATAATAGTAATAAAAGGTTTTCTCTTATTACTGCATGTATGTAGAGACACACATATCATATATGTAGACATCATGTCAAAAGGTCAATCTAAAAAAAAGGAATTGGCAGAAATTCTCTACATACAAATGTCTCTGTATATATGTAGCTATTTTGGCTATAATGCTCTGTATAGTTCAAGCAAGCTGTTTTCAGACACTTTGCACCTTGTTGCTTTTTTATTACAAAGCTGCTGCAGAATTCATTTTACTCTGGAATAAAAATCACATTATTATTCTCCAAATAAAGTAATTTAATAGAAAAAAATTCTCCATATATTCTTAACACTTTAGTAAAGTCGTGGTTTCTTAATCAAACTTGAAGCTTTCTAGAATCTAAAGGACTTTAATAGTCCATTTTTGCCCTTTCCCTCATTTACATACAAATTCTTTTCTCCTACTTAAATGCCATCAAGTTATCTTAAATTAGTGATGAGGTGGGAAAATAGGAAGAGTGGAATATTCTAGGAGGTAAAATAATTATTGCTTTTGCAGGCCAGTACAGCTAATTGTCTTTGGTGCTGTGCTATTTAACAAAGGAAGTTCAGGAGGGGCACTCCGGCTCCCTGTCTATACGCACAGGAGTGTTATTGCCGGCTCAGGTAATTCACCTGTAATTCTCTCCCGAATAACTTTCTACACTCAGCACCATGCCACAGTTGCTATTTTGGATGATGTGGCTCCAATGGATTAAATATGTGACGTTTAGAGTTTGCTTATTGGTTTATTTGCTTTTATTATTCTTTGTTAGGGAAAAAAAGATAAAAGAAACATGGGAGCTAGCATGGTATGATTGGTGTCAAGAAACATCCGTCCTGATCTTAAGCCAACAACTACCACTATCCACCAGGGGCGCAACCTTGAGGAAAGCATTATTACGTCTCCGGACCCCACTGTCCCCCACCTCCCATCCCACACCCTGCTCCCTGCTTCTTGGCAACCTTAACACACAAATTTCATTTTTTCACTCTGGTTAGCAGCTACATTGTTTCTCAAATATTTTAATAAATCTTAAAGCAAAAAGTAGAGTAAAGCAGCTGGTACATCATCAATGAATGAGATGATGTTGGGTTTTTTTTTTAATATTTTATTTATTTGAGAGAGAGAAACACAGCCAGAGAGGGAACACAAGCAGGGGGAGTGAGAGAGGGAGAAGCAGGCTTCCCGCTGAGCAGGGAGCCCAATGTGGGACTCGATCCTGGGTCTCCGGGATCATGACCTGAGCCGAAGGCAGTTGCTTAACCAACTGAGCCACCCAGGCGCCCCTGAGATGATGTTTTTTGTGTAAAATCATTTTTTAAAAATGGGTAGGAAGATGGGAAATGCAATTCTATTAACTACTGGAAAGGTTTCCTCGTTGAAGGTAAATGTGCCTGAGAATGCTGGTGAGACTCCAAGAGACAATGTTTTAGGTAAAAACTGAGCTGTGTGAGATAGGGAGAGAAATTTGCCAGATACTCCAGACAGGGAGACGGTCAGGTAGAAAAAGGGAAAATAAAGCACGGGGTGTGGATCCAAGAAAAAAGCAAAGAAGCATGCCTTCAGGGTAACTTCTCCCCAAGTCATAATCATAATAATTACTAAAGTTATTAAAGCTTGTGTGAGAGCAAATCTCTTGTGGGAATGCTGAAGGGCTGGTCTCCGGCTCTACAGCTGAGATCGGCAAGCTGGCTTCTGACAGGGACGACCGGTGAATATTTCAGGCTTCCTGGGTCACATTATCTGTGTCACAGCAACTCAACTCTGCCCTTAGGTCATGCCTTAAACAATACGTGAATGAATGAGTGCCGCTCATATCCAACCTAGTCAAACTTTATTTTTGGACACTGACTTTTAAAATTCATATAATTTACATGTTTCACATAATATTTGCTCCTCATTATTTTCAACCATATAAAAATGTAATATCCACTCCACGGGGTGCCTGGGTGGCTCAGTTGGTTAAGCGACTGCTTTTGGCTCAGGTCATGATCCCGAGTCCCACATAGGGCTCCCTGCTCGGCGGGAAGCCTACTTCTCCCTCTCTCATTCCCCCTGCTTGTGTTTCCTCTCTGGCTGTGTTTCTCTCTGTCAAATAAATAAAAAAATCTTTTAAAAAATGTAATATCCACTCTTAATTCAAGGGGGATCATAAAAATAGTCAACAGTCCAAATTCGACTTGCAGGTCATGGTCTAGTTTGCCAAACCTTGCTCTAGGTCAGGGAGAAGTAGAACAACCAATACAGCATCTATCCAGAGGAATAAGGAAGTGACCCCAGACATTCAGTGGATAGAGGAAGAGTTCTGGACAGTCAATGGCTGGGGTAGTGGTTTGAGCGACTTTAATCAGATCCCTAAGAAGTAGCTTGGTCCCAAGTGACAGTTTGATTACAAGTTGAACAGATTGGGAGTGTTGGCCAGGTGTATTAACCTCTGCAAATAACTCAAAGTAATTTTGACTAGTATGAGAAAAAGGAAAATAAGAAGGTAGAATTAGCATAAGGACTCAAGTGTGTCTCACTGAACACAAGTACAAGATAGTATGAAGTAACTCTCTAAATTTCCAAAAGAGACCAGAGTCTTCTGGAAGAGGTAAAATGGCAAATGTCTTGAAAAACGTGAGTCAAATTTGAAAATCTAAAAAGGGTTCAAGGAAAGAGGAAGAGCTTGAGTGATGGCCCAGAGGCAAGAATAAGTCAGAAGTGCTGTGAATTCCTGCAGAGAAATTAGATGATGGGAAAGGAAATGCACTGGTGGCCCACCCATCCCACCTCCCACCCATGGAAAACCAGTGCTCTGAACCACCTCTCTGGTTTCAAGGCAGGGCCACATCTGAGACCAGAACAGAGAAGCTGAAGGCAGGCATACCCAGGAGCACTCAGCCGCTCTCAGGGAACCCTGACACACAAAATCCACCCCGGAACCAAGAGCCCAGGGAAAGGCCTAAGGTTCGATCAGCTTCGGTCATGAAAGTATAAAAGGAGGTGGGGGCCAGTCCTACGTCAAAGGCTGATATATGCACCCAAACAGGGAAACACTGAATTGTATGAATTATATTGACTGGAATAACCTACTCCTAGGAATAGGTCAGTGCTTTTCTTTCTCTCTCCCCATCCACCTCATCCACCTCCAAGGAGAAAGAGATGTTCTAATAGTAGTCAAGGTAGGAAGGGCTCCAAGAACACAATGAGGGCCCTGCAAAAGGAAGGGGGTTGTTGCAGAATACAGAGGAAATACAAGGAAGTTTTTAGGTAAAGACTCATTCAGCCGCAGGTCTCTGTGCCCTTGAAGGTGGCTTCTCCCCCTGGGAGTTGGTCTCTGAAGTGGCAGAAACAGGAAGACCACCCTGAGCTGCTCTTCACAGGGGAGCCCCCAGCTGGGGACACCTAACAGAAGTTTTCATGGGTTTATCTTTCCATGCCCTCCTTGTCTTCAGAGTGATAGGATTGTACAGCATCAGAATCAGAGGTCGGAACGCTGCCAGCCCTCACAAGGTCTGCTCTCCAGGACGGCAGAGCTGTGTAGCCGAAGTCCTCCCTCGTGGTAAAGAGACCTCTTTGGCTGGAGTATCCTCGGATCATTCTGTCTCCTTCGGGAGTCTCTGGGGAGGGCCAGAGCCACAGTTGGGGGACTGATAGAAAATTCAGGAATTCAGAATCGGAATCAAATCCCTTTCCATCAGAAACTAATTTGTTTCCGTGCTGGGGGTCAGCTTGACCATCGGTGGCTGAGCCAGGAAGGGAGCATGGGCAGGGCGCCCGGGCAGGCAGTGTGACAGCAGGCCCAGGGACAGGCCAGTGAAGGAGGGCACCCTGTTAACCTGACAGGAGGAAACACGACAGGGAAATGGAGCTCACTCTGTTTAAAAGAGACGCTTTCCCGTTTAAAAGACTCATTAGGTAATGTTGGTGCTGTACTCTAAGGCCTGGGGAGGAAAGAAAAACTTCCCAGATTGGTCCTCAGAAAACAGTCCAAGTCTGTTTCTATCCTGTGCCTTAGGGAGAGACCTCTCTGGACACCTACCGTGATGAACACAGCATCTGTTCGGCACCAATACAGAAAAAATAACCAGGACTATCAACACTCCTCCCTTAGATCATAAACTAATCATTAGTTGGAGAGAGGGAGCAGTTTTGGCCCACCTGGGATTATGCAATTAGAAACAGTCTGGAAGGTTTTATGTTTTTCTCCACGGCAGCCACACAGATGAAGAGCAGACAAATGAGAAAGCCCGACAAGGGAGAGCACTCCGCTGAATCTCACATCTTCGTCTCTGAGACGTTTAGAATACAAGGAGTTACTGGGCCTTGTGGAATGTGACTCCCACATGCGGGGTGCTTTCCTTTTTTACGTAGGGATGCATCCCTCCTGAGGTGGTCAGAGCACCTAGGGAATGTGACAGTCCTAACTGGTATTCCTGAAGGGAAAAAAATTTTAAAGTACTGGTGCAGCTTATGCTCAAAGAGAGAGACTATCAGTGCTCAGATTTCCCTACCGTGTGACATTGGGCTTAGGATAGAAAAGAAAACTCAAAAGGAAAAGACCTTGTAAGGCTTCTGCATCTTAGATTCACTCACTGGAGGCAACAAAGAATCGAGTTACTAGGAATTCTCTGACTTTGGTCTGCCAGTTTGGATTTGCCAAGTTCTTCTCAGACTGAAAGGAGAGGAAACAAGCTATACTAGCAGTGTGTTCCTGAACAACGTTGAAAGTCATTTGTTTAAGAGTTACATCAAGAGGGGCGCCTGGGTGGCTCACTTGGTTAAGCGACTGACTTCGGCTCAGGTCATGATCCCAGAGATCCTGGATAGTGTCCCACATCGGGCTCCCTGCTCAGCGGGAAGCCTGCTTCTCCCTCTCTCACTCCCCCTGCTTGTGTTCCCTCTCTGGCTGTGTTTCTCTCTGTCAAATAAATAAAATATTAAAAAAAAAAAAAAAGAGTTACATCAAGAAATAATGATGCTTCCTGAAACCAATGTAATGTAGCATTTGTCTCTGAAAATAGGCCCCATACAATCACCATTCAAGGAACACTCATCTTCTCACCTACACGCAGCGTGTGTATATTACATATGTATGATATAAATATCCTCGGTTCAACATAAGTGCTGCGACACATACACATCAATACACACATACAAAAAATTCAGTTCCTTTCCTCAAGGAGTTTATAAGTGGTTGGGAATTCACAGTATAATTATTCAGTATCACATGATACCAGTTGCCATTTCCAAAGTTATTTTTTTCAATCAAAGCTCTTAAAAGCTAGTTTTAGGGATAAAAATTTTATTTCAGGAAAAAAAATATCATTGGGAATTTCTAAAAACACAGAAAGGTAATATGAAAATAACAGACTCAAGAAGCAATGAAAGTTCTTATGCCTTCGCTGCACTCCTTTTCATTGCTGCTACAAAATCTCAAATTAGTAAATTTGGGCTACAGAGCAATTCGGCTAAAACCCATGATGAAGCCAATCTTTTCCACCATGTCATTTTTCTTATCAAAAGAAAAACCATTACTTCAAAGATCTTTCTTTACTAATAAAGACCTGGTTTTATATGTAATCTATCTTGCTATCTTAACCATGTCTCTGTTTAGAAGGGCTACCTGTCTTGTTGAAAGCAATCTTTTCCTAATATTATATAATTGAATATATATATATATATATTCTGTTTTTCTTCAAATATGACATTCGACCAAACAATAAAATTAATTTTAGTCGAAGGACCTGTGATAAACTCTGAGCCTTTGAGGAAGTGATTAATCATAATGGGAGGAAAAACAAAGCTAGCTTTAAAAAGAATGAAAATCAGAGATCTAGAATACTCTTACCCATCACGTTGGAAACATCATCCAATCTCTCCTTCCTCTGGTATGCAAATGTATCTTCCAACGTAGGGAGAGAAAAATAATAGTGGAATTTCAAGGTTGGTAATTCTTTCCTTTGAAGTCATCGGTAGAGAACTGGGAAATGAGAAATAAGAGGTGGGAATGGCAAAAATGACACATCTCGCTCAACATGTATTCGGTGACAACCTCAGCTGAGAAATATTGCCAAGCTCTTTTGAGTGGCATTTAAGCCCCCGACAACATGGCACCGTCCAGTGCACTGTAAGTATCCACATGCCTCATGCCATGCTGAACCACATCCTATTCTCCCAAAAACAATCCGGATGTTGACTTTGCAATCCCTTCTCCCACTGGTCTACATGCAGAAAGTGCTCTCACGTGTCCCACCACGTCCCCAGATCATGCAGGTCTGAAATCTTTGGTTGGAAGCCAGGAAAAAGAGTAGAGGCTTGTGGAAAACTGATCCTTGAAGCCAATGCAGATGGGTGGACATGATGTGGTCAAATACTGGCAAGGCTTAAGACTGAAATGACAGATCTGAATGTATAGGGACCTTAAAATCTGAGGAGGGAGTAAATCCAAGTGCAAAGCTGGCAAAATTTAAAAAGAAAAAGGCATGCTTTGTCTATGAGGCTTTTGGTGGATCTGTAAAATGGTCATCGACCATTGTTGGCCTGGTGATTCTGTTGAGGGTCCAGGACTTCCCTCCTGCCCTCTCGTGGGTATTCTCCTAAGCACAAATCTGCCGGGAGCTAGCCCCAGCAATAGTCAGGGTCCAAAAGGTGGGGAAGGCGTCGGCGCTTTTGAATGAGGAGACCGGACCCAAAGTGTGGTGTGGGGATCTCCTGAAAACACTGTTCTCAGGGCTCTTTATGTATAGCACAGTGTTACATATAAGATCAAAGAGTTTTGATTTAGATCACAGAGTTTCTGTTAAGTTATGATTCGTCAATTTTGTGTGACAATAGTGCCCAATAGTGCCCATGAAGATCCCAACTATTACACAGGATGTTCTGGTTAAAGTTTAATCTAAGGAACAATCAATTAGAGACAAATCTTAACTTTATTGGCAACCATACATCAGATGGTTTCTATCAATCATTGTCCTATCAGGACTTCCTGCCTCCCCCTAAAATGCAGAGAGGTGAACATGCGGTCGTGTGGTTATGAGATTCCTATTGTTTAAACTAAACTAGTTACAATGCAGCTACTACTATTATCATGTTTTGAAAGGGAAGGGTGAAACTTGAGGCTTGACGTAAGTAAGGTAAAAGTAGGAGCAGAGAAAGGTTTGATATAATTGTAGGTATAAGGAGAAGAGTGTTTTTCAGAACTAGTCAGGTGGAAAGGGAGAACAAAGAAAGCAAAGCTGCATGGCGTGATGACCCCGACTCTGCCTAACTCGCTCACTTTGAGGGAGCGTCATGGCGTTCGTGCCTTGCAGAGGGAACCCATATGAACGACTGCACTTCTGTCTGCAGCACAAATCTCCACAAGGATGGAGCCTGACAGAATGGAACATCACTGACCATTCGCAGCAGCTAAGCATTGGACAATGTCACTTTGAGAATAAGGAGCTATTTCTCTTAGGTTGACTGACAGGTTTCAGATGTTTTTGGTAATGTCTGCTTCATAATGTTCTCTCTTTGGCATCCTTCCTAACTCTATGATTTTTTTAATGAAAAAAAAATTACAGTCATGCAAAGGAGAGCTAGAAACAGCATATGCACTTTTATATAACCAGGCTTATCCCAGCATGTCAGGTCACCTTACTCCCTCAGTGAATAAGCACTAGTTGAACTACTAAGATATTTCAATCCATTATAGTCTCATTTCTTGAATGTCCAAAGCAACTGTAACCAAGAGCCAATTACCATTGTAGTTCATTAATCATCAGCTTTGCTTGATGCCAAGAACTGGAGTGAAACTGCCTACATTGTTTTACTCGAGTTTCTCTACCAGATGCACATAAATGAATAGCTGGTCCTCTAAGAGGAGGCCAGTGGTGTATAGGCTCTAGAGAAACTGCACACTGAGACTCATATAAAGTTTCTCCCAGCAAAATATGGTATTTCATGCAGTTTATGTGCAAGTTTTCTAAGTTTTAGCAATAGACTTCATAAATTCAAGTATCATGTGCAGTGTTTTTCTGTTTTATAAAATGTATGTTGGACTATTCAAAACATACAATGTTTTTACTGTATCTAGAGATCAGTGATGGGAATATTTTTAAAAATCTATGTTATCAAAAACTGCAGCCTATAATGTGCAGCCTAATCCATCTAAAGTGTATTTTTCCCCCAAAATGAATACAACTTCCCATATGGAAGAATGTTTTTAATTTTTAAGAAAATTATGTTTCATTAAGGACATACAGAATTTTAGGAGCCTCTTAGAGCCCTAGAAGACACAGTGACACTACAAAGGTGGTGCTCTTTGTTCTAAATAGACCCTACAGATTAGGAAAACTGATTTTATCCATAAATGAGTAAAAATCCTATGAGATGGATTTTAGCTCAATAATGAAAGCATGCCCTGGGGCTAGCCTGGACGGCTCAGTCAGTTAAGCATGTGCCTTCACTCAGGTCATGATCTAAGGTTCCCAGGATCAAGCCTGGCATCGGGTTCCTTGCACAGCGGGGAATCTGCTTTTCCCTCACCCTCTGCCTGAAGCTCTGCCAACTTACACAAACACTCTGTGTGTGTGTGTGTGTGTGTGTGTGTGTGTGTGTGTGTGTGAAATAAATAAATGAATGAATAAATAAAAAAATTAATTCAATTTAAATAAAAAATAATGAAAGCATGCCCTAATAGTCAGATGTCCTAAAATAGAATAATAGAATGCAGTACCTGGGCAGGGCCTCCTGGGGGCTTAGTTGGTTAAATGTTTAACTCTTTTTTGTTTTAATAAAGAGTTTATTTCTTTATTCTACAGAGAGAGGAGGGAGCACAAGCAGGGGGAACGGCAGGCAGAGGAAGAGGGAGAAGCAGGCTCCCCGTGGAGCAAGGAACCTGATCTGGGGCTTGATCCCAGGACCATGAGATCCTGACCTGAGCCAAAGGCAGATGTTCAACCGACTAAGCCACCCAGGTGCCCCTAAATATCTAACTCTTGAATTAGGCTCGGGTTATGATCTCAGGGTGTGGGATTCAGCCCTACTTCAGGGCACACGCTGGGAATGGAGCTGCTTAAGATTCCCTCTCTCTCTGCCCCTCTCACCCCCACTCTCTCTTTGTCTCTGTCTCTTTCTCTATCTCTTAAAAAAGAAAAGAAAAAAAAGAGAGAGAGAATGCAGTACTTTGGCAAGGAGAGAAAAGTAGGACCAAGGAAATGTAGGAAGACTGAAGTTGGAGCATCATAACTTCCCAGCACAGAAAATAGTGACTTTTAAGAAAACAGATATTTAAAACTTAAATTTATGTGTTGTCCTGTAATTTATAGGTATTGTCATTTCCTCCATTATTCTGAGTCTCCAACAGAGGTGGCTATACAGAGAACTTCAGGGACTGAAGGATCTGAACTGTACCCAACAGGCCAAAGGAAGTAGGTAAAGGGAAAGCAGAATGAAGAATGGAAATGGGGAATTCAGAGGAATAGCAATTCAGAGCCAACAAAAATGAAAAAGAGATGTAAGTCTCCCAGAACTCACAAGAGATATTAGGAGCTAAACACAAAATGGAAAATTTAAGCCCATTTTGCTTTGGATTTCAGAAGACAGCATGAGCCCAGAATATATGTAGGTTATTACCACTGATTTTTCCAAATTGATTCAGTACCAGACACTGATCCAGGCTTTGGAGATAAGGTACAGCAGGTGGAGCAGAGAGAGAGTGGAGGAAGATCGTGGGAGCTGAGGCTGGAGAGCCAACTGGGGGCAGACCACAGGGCCCTGTGGACCTTAAGAAGACTTCTATAGTGAGAGTGAGTCTCTGAGTGAGATGGGAAGCCACCGGAGAGTTCTGAATGGAGGAGTAACTCAACCTGACTTATATTCTGTCCAGGGTCTTTGAAATAGTCTATTACCATGAAGCAAGGGAGGAAACAGAAGACCAGCCTGAAGGCCAGTAGTTTGAAGGTTCTCCAGGTGAGACATGGTGACAGGAAGGATGGATGCAGAAATGCAGAGCATGGATAGATTTTGAAGGTAAAGAGGACAGGATTTGCTGACAAAATGGATATAGCATGCAAGAGAAAGAAAATTCAAGGAAGAGTCTAAGGTTTTCAGGCTGAGCAGGTGCAAAAATGAAACTCAAGTCAGATTTCCAAATCAGGGACTTTTTACCCTTCCTTTAAAGTCTAGGGAGAGACAGCACTGAAAATGTGCAAGTAGCAATATTAGAAACACAAGGATTTGTCAGCCACACTGAGCTGGTTTCCTTCCTCGTAAGGCTTTCAACAGTTTTTAGTAGCACATTGCAAATGATAATATGTCATGACTTTTCATTAAGTACAACTAACATCTTATTTTTATTTTAAATAACTTTCAAGTAGATTTTCATTGACAATCCTCTCATTTGGAGGAAAACTGCCTTGACTCATGAGCAGTCTCTATAACTTTCAAGGTTCCTTGGACAAATACTAAGGAAAGTGGCTCTGAAAGCATGACCAGGAAGTCTGACCCTGCATTAGTTCGGGAGGGGTGTGGAAAACAGGGCGCAAAGCAAGCTGGAAACCGACTATGAGAGCTAGCTTGGACCATGTACCCAAGACACACTAATCTCTGGGCCTGTTTCCAATTTGCAAATTTAAGGTGAAAATTGTACCACAGAGCTGACATAAGGAAATGCCTTACCTTTCAAATAAAAGCATTTAGTGGAGTATGTTGGTATTACCGATGTTTGGAGTATATTTTTACTAAGCAACAGAAGTAAAATTTGGTCCAAGAAAAAAAATCATGACAGCTTGCCTGCTTCAATCTGACAAACACAAGGACTGGCTTCTTTTTGGGGAAATACGGGCATTTTTAGCATAACTAAATTCGACAGCTCTAAGAGGGTTGTTCCCAGAATCACAGGGTGCTATGCCCACTGTCCTTTGCGAGGACGGGTGAAAGCTCCCACAAAAGCAGACGTCAGGGCGCCTGGGTGGCTCAGTTGGTTAAGCGACTGCCTTCGGCTCAGGTCATGATCCCGGAGACCCGGGGTTCAAGTCCCACATCGGGCTTCCTGCTCAGCAGGAAGCCTGCTTCTCCCTCTCTCATTCCTCCTGCTTGTGTTCCCTCTCTGGCTGTGTTTCTCTCTGTCAAATAAATAAAATCTTAAAAAAATAAATAAATAAAAAATAAAAAATAAAAAATAAAAAAATAACTTTAAAAAAAAAAAAAAAAAAAAAAAAAAAAAAAAAAAAAAAAAAAAAAAAAAAAAAAAAAAAAAAAAAAAAAAAAAAAAAAAAAAAAAAAAAAGCAGACGTCAGCCAGGCTGGCCTTCCAGCTTCAGCCTCACTCCCATGCACTGGGAAGATAGGACCGATCAGCACTAAACCCAAACTATTATAGTTTTTGTTGCTCCTATTACTTTAATTACTGTATTCCTTTTGCCACTGTCGCACAAAACGCTTCATTTCTTTTCAGCAGCTCGTAAACTTTCTTGGCTTACAGACCTGTCAGGCAGTCTGGGGAAGCCTCTGGGCCCTTCTCAAAATCATGTTTCTAAATACATTAGCATAAAATGCAGACTACAAAAGAAACCAGTCACACTAGAAGGCAGTTTTATCCTCACTCCCCTTAGCCGTCCATGGACAAAGTAACGGTTCACAATGATTTCTCTTTAGTAATCTTGGAAACCCATTACAAAATTTTAGCCCTCAGTCTTTATGTCAAACAAATGTTGCCCACACTAAGATTGTTCATCCAAAGCTTTAAATAAATTGAGAATTAACACAGACCTTGACAATTTGGTCCATTAAAAGGAAGTGGTTAATTATGAGAGCCCCCGATAATGACACAAACCACACAGACTGCTGGTCTGTAAAACTCATCCCAGCATTTCATAATCCACATGTCTAACACACTCGCCATGAGGTTACAGTGAGACACATTCATGCCTGCACAAAGGCCGTCATTCTGGACTGCTTTTTCACACATTAATGCATGCATGATAATATAATTTGGAACAACAAAGGTATAGCCAGGGGAATGGTGGGAGCTTCTAGAAATCTTGATTATTCACCAGGACCAAGCACCTCCAAGATCTTTACAGGTTTGGATGCAGAACAGCCTGAAACATAGGAGTTGTGCAATAATTCTTTTTGGAATGACTGGTGATGATTGTAGAGCCTTCAGTTCATAACAGGGATTCATATATTTTGGATTCATGTATTTTACTTTAATATACAGGTTGTGTTCTCTATTGAACAAATGGAAACTGTCAACTGTTTGCGTTTCTGGTACTTAAAATACATCTATATGGCATGTATTATGACATATATTACATATATGTTATTACACAAGATTATTATATATAATTTATTATATATAAATATATATAATATATTAATTGCCTGAGCTGTGTTCCATTTCTAATTTCTTTAAAGAACATGACAGAAAGCCTCTGTAGCTTTCAAGACAATGACAAAAGAGGGTACACATTCCTGGTGATACCACAGGGTCTAATAAAATCCAAAAAGATTTCAGATTTCTAGGATTGGTATGCCCAGAAATTTTATATTTCTCTCAGCTTTGTGGTCTGTCAGAAATAAACAGAACAAAAGAAAGATCTCCAGATCTGGGATGAAAATACAGCAGAAATACAGTGTGTGTTGCCTGTGCAGATAAAAGGGGAAATAAGACCAACCTTCTTTCATGTGAATTACGAAAATAAAAGATCAGTTGTCATCCGTGGGTGATCCAGGGTGAATCTCTTCTTCTACATTCGTAATTATTAACTCCACCACATAATGTACTACATGAACCCTAACCTACCGTTAGCTAGAAATTTTGCTATTTTGCAGGGTTTTTTCAAAGATTCTAAAACCCCAGTTCTCTTTCTTGAGATGGTTTTGATGTGCCCTTTACTTAGGGGAAGAAAGACGACCTAAACTTTAGATCTAAAATACTTACCAAGTTTCCTTCCAGTGTATGACTCTTTGCCTTTCTGCTCTGTTTCTAAATAAAACTGATAACTATCAGCCAAATTTGATTATTAGACCTTCCCTGAAAGAAAGAAACAATTTTAAATGTTTTTAAATCTCTCGATTTAAATTTCTCAAAAAAAAAAAAAGGCATTGTAGAATTGCAGCTGGGATTAAGTTTGGGTATTATTTTCTATTAATTCAGTGAAAATGGTTTCTTCAATATCAATTTACCTCTTTGGAAATATACCAATGAATACGTATCGGTGACAGCCTACTTCTTGAGTTGGATACTTTGGGCTCAAGTAGTAGGAAATCTGACTCAGTGGTGGAAACAGAGGTGGTTTCTTGTTTATTAGTAGAAGGCTGGGCAAAGCCATCCCACAGCTGCTCCATGATGACATGACTCAGCGAGCTTCCTCAGTCTCAGTTTTCCACAAGGAATTCCAACACCAGGGAGAACATTTCCTCCCTCCCCTCTGTCCTTCCGGGGTGGACAATCTCCCCTAGAAGTGCCAGAGGTCTTCCCCTTGGGTGTCATCGGCCAGAAGGGGATTTCATGCCCCCTACTAATCCTGGCACTAGAAACCGAGATCGCCCTGATGGGGTTAGACAGTCACAACGAACCCCCCTGGTCCCGGGCACACTCACTTCAATAGCCTCAGGACCCTTTGGGCAAGGAAAGAGTAAGGAACTCAACAGTGTTTGCCACACAAAACATGTGCTACCTACTATAGACCCATTTTTTAAATCGTTGAAAGAACACTGTAGTGCATACACTTCTAATTCATAAATGGAGAAATGAAGGTTTCAATAAATCCAATCATATGACAGTCACACCGCTCATAAGCAGGCAAGTCTGAACTGAGGACTGACTGCCCCAAAGCCTCCATCCAAACCCTGCAGGCACTACGACAACCAAACCACAAAGAAAACAATGGGACTAGTTACTGTGGCTTGAAAAGCCAGCGACTTTTGGTCTGTGAGCCAAAATAGGACTAGAACTTCAGATCTTTGTGTGGAAAAAGATGTTCATGTGAATCTTCCAGAGATCCACCAAACACTAATATGTTTGGATTCTTCCAAAGAAAAACCCTCTCTGATGTTGAGATGACAGAGACCATCAGTCAGGAGAAGAGAAAATACGACCCCTTCTGTACTCTCCATAAACTGATGCCGTTCGCCTTGAGCCCAGAACAGGTCATATGTCATAGGTGGCATCTTTTTGTGGATTTGAGAGCCTCATAATTGTTTATTGACTGAAGCCCAGCTTCACTTCACTTCTGCTTTAGGAGAAGCTATTTTTCTATAATTTAGTGGTAAATGATTTTTGAATAATGAGAAGTTGAGGGAGGAAAGACGAAGTTATACGAAGTGAGGCAAATAATTGAAGATGTTCATAATGCAAGTCATTTTTCTCCAGAAATAGCACCTGCTGCATTCCTGGGTGAGGAAAGAAATAACAAAAAACAAGCTGTGTGTGTGTGTTAAGATATTGAGGCTTGGGTATCATGTGGCAGAGCAGCTGCTATTCATAAAATTAGGCAGTAGCAAAATTCAATGTTCTCAACAAGATGCTAATTATTTATTCTTACTTGATAGATACTTCTTAAAATTTCCTATTATCTGCCTCATGTTCTGTCTGCAATCTTCCATCAAGGAAAAGCATATCACCATCTTTCTGTGATGTTAACGTAATGTTTTAGGGTAAATGTTTACTTCAGAAATACTTCCAATTCCAAATGTTAATGAAAATATAATTACATTGATAAGTGAGGAGAAGTGAAAAGGAAATGACACCGTGGGTCCATATTCCCAGCATTGCTCCACACTTGCTAATTGTCGTTCAGCGGTTAGCCCTTCATGTCATATTCTCTTTTCCTGAAAACGGAACTTGTAAAAAACTGTTTTAAGAAAACAGTACCAGTGGCACCAGAGGTTACCAAAGGAAATGTGTTACATATATTTTACTTAAAACGGTCACCTCATTGATCTCAGATGCCTTCACGTCTAGCTGGCAAAACTATAAAAATAGCTGCAAGAGGCAGAGTTAGGAATATGATAGACTTCAGTTGTTTGTGGGAGATGAGACAAAAGCACAAAGCAATCTGCAGTCTGAGATGGCGCAAAATAGAAATTCCATTTTGTCTATGTTCCATGTTTTTACTATGTTCAATGCTTTTTCTAAGATATGTCAAGAAAATTGTTTCATGTTTCATGTAATATATTTTTTTGAGATTTTTTTTAATTTTTATTTTTTCCATAACCCAACCACCCCATCCCTCCTTCTTCCTCCAACCTCCCAGCAATCCTCAGTTTGTTTTCTGATATTTAGAATCTTTTATGGTTTGCCTTCCTCCCCAGTCCCGTCTTGTGTCGTTTTTTTCCCTCCCACTCCCCCTACCCTGCACTACCTCTCAAATTCCTCATATCAGAGAGACTGTTTCATGTAATATCTCAGGAAATTTGTCAATTCTCCCCAGTATTTTTATTTGTGCCTGTTAGCTTAGAAATGTATTTTTAAGTGCTTTACCTAACACTGGTCATCAATCATAGGTATATACGGAAACAAAAATAAATATCAGTGCTCTCAGCATTTTAAATATCTCTTTGAACATTTAGCATGAGCACACAGCTTTATTTAGCCTAGATAAATACTTTACCTTTTAGAGCTTGACAGTTCACAAAGTTCTGCATGCTCCAGCCTATCTCATTTGTTCTCACACAACCATCCGACCCTTGAAGTGGGTAGGTGGGTGGTATTTCCTACCCTACAGAGGAAGGTGGGTTACAAGATAGAAAATGATGTCCCCCAGGTTGTGGCAGAATCTGAAATAAAACACGGTTCTTGGCACAAGTTTAGAAAAAAAAAATGGCTGGCAAATAGAAATGCAAATGAAAAATCAAATGGCTTCATTCTAGTTTGTTTACAGACCCTGCCCCAGGCACAGGCTTCCTTTTTTTTTTTTTTTAAGATTTTATTTATTCATTTGACAGAGAGAAATACGGCTAGAGAGGGAACACAAGCATGGGGAGTAAGAGAGGGAGAAGCAGGCTTCCAGCTGAGCGAGCAGGGAGCCCGATGTGGGGCTCGATGTGGGGCTCGATCCTGGGTCTCCGGGATCATGACCTGAGCCAAAGGCAGTCACTTAACCAACTGAGCCACCCAGGTGCCCCTGGCAAATGCTTTCTTCAGCCTGCGCACAGTACTGATGCCGAAGTCTTCTTGAAGCTGGTGTTCACAGAACCTTAGCATTAAAGTAAAGCCCTTCTATTAATAGCACTCTTCTCTCTTCCTGATTTTTTTTTAAATATCCTAATATCCTTATCAAACTCCTGTTGTCATTTATGTCTAGAGATGCAAGACAGAAGAGCTCTGCAATGACATTAACTTGGCCACATCTACAGACCTGTACGTTAAAAGCCTATTATACGATAGCTGGTTAAAATGTAAACCATGCAAATTATTTGTGACGTGAAAACCATGATTTTTGTTTTATTTTTTTTTATTTTTTTTAAGATTTTATTTATTTGATAGAGAGAAACACAGTGAGAGAGGGAACACAAGCAGGGGGAGTGAGAGAGGGAGAAGCAGGCTTCCTGCGGAGCAGGGAGCCCGATGTGGGACTCGATCCCAGGTCTCCGGGATCATGACCTGAGCCGAAGACAGTCGCTTAACCAACTGAGCCACCCAAGCGTCCCATGATTTTTGTTTTATATAGGCATTGGTAGCTCTGAGGAAGTATCTTTTCATAATTTTAACATGTACTAACATATATAATTTGTGCAGATGTAGTAATATGTATTTTTAATTGGTCAAAAGTTACAGTGTTCACAGTGGTTGTTTACATAACAACTTGAGTTTGTTTTTAAAGCAAACCAATAGGGGCACCTGGGTGGCTCAGTCATTGAGCTCAGGTCATGATTGCGGAGACCCTAGGATCGAGTCCGACATCGTCCCACAGGAAGCTTGCTTCTCCCTCTCTCCCTCCCCCTGCTTGTGGCTTGTGTTCCCTCTCTAGCTGTGTTTCTCTCTGTCAAATAAATAAATAAAATCTTTAAAAAAAAATAAAAAACAGTTTGGCCTCAAAATATGAAGCATAGTTACCACATGACCCAACAATTTCATTCCTAGCTATGCACCTATGAAAAACAAGAATATAGATGCACACAAGACTTTGCCTCAATGTTCACAGCAGCATTATTCTTAATAGCCAACAAGCATAAACAGCCTAAATGGCCATCAGCTGATGAATGGCTACACAAATGTGGCATGTCTCCGCAGTGGAATATCATTCAGCACTGAAAAGTGTAAAGTTCTGCCACATGGAACAACATAGATGAACCCTGAACCATCATCTCAAGTGGAAGAAGCCAGGCACAAAAGACCGCATATTGTACTGATCGCCCATGTAGAACAGGTAAATCCATAGAGACAGAGAGTGGACTAGTGATCGCCTAAAGCTGGGAGGTGGAGCATTTGCAGGTGAACAGAGAACAAGTACGAATGCAGACAGGTGTTCTTTCTGGAGAATAGACATACCTAAGAGATACTGTGAGTTTGGTTCCAGACCACTGCAATAAAGCAAATATCACAATATCATGCTTCAGTGAATTTTTTGGTTTCCTAATATATAAGATATATTAGGAAAAAGTTATGTATAAAAGTTAGGTATAAAAATTATGTTTACACTATAGTGTACTCCATTAAGTATGCAAGAGCATCATGTCTGAAAAACAGCATGAATACATTCATTAAAAAATACTTTACTGCTAAAAAATGTTAACCGTCATCTGAGCTCTCAGCAAGTCATAATCTTTTTTGTGGGTGGAAGGTCTCGGCTCAGTGTGGATGGCTGCTGAGTGGTCAGGATGGTGGTTGCTAAAGGTCCAAGTGGGCACAGTAGTAATTTCTTAAAAAATGACAATGAAGTTTGCCACATCAAATGACTCTTCCTTTCACTTGAACACTCAGAGGTCATTATAGGGTTATTAACTGGCCTCATTTCAATACTGTTTGCCTCCAGGAATAAGGAGGCCCAAGGGGAAAACAAGAGAGAAGGGAACACTGGTCAGCAGAGCAATCAGAACCCATGGAACCGTTAAGTTCATGGTCTTAAATGGGTGTGGTTCATGGTGTCCCCAAATAACCACAATAGTCGCATTGAAGGTCTCTGATCACAGATCACCATAAAAAATAGAATAATAAGGAAAAAGTTTGAAATATTGCTATGAATTACCAAAATGTGACACAGAGGCAGGAAGTGAACAAATATGGCTGGAAAAATGGTACCAATGGACTTAATCAATTCAGGGATACCACAAACCTTCCATTTGTTAAAAAAAGAAAGTATCTGAAAGTTCAATAAAGTTAAGCACAATAAAAGGAGGTATGCCTATATTGAAATGTTCTAAAATGTGGTGATGATTGCAAAATTCTAAATATAGTCAACAGATAAGAATATACTAAAATGCAAAACTGTACAATCTATTTAAATCTGTGAATTTTGTGGTATACAAAATGTATCTCAATAAAACTGTAAAATCAAAACAAAAACCAGTGTCTTCATTCAGGCTGCTATGACAAACTAGCACAGACTGGCTGGCTTCAGCAAGAGACATTTATTTCTCACAGTTATGGAGGCTGAAAATCCAAGGTCAAAGTGCTGGCAGATTCAGGGTCAGGTGAGAATCCCCTTTCTTTTCTGACTGTGTTCGTGTCCTTACATGGCAGAAGGGTCTCCCTCTGCCTTTGGCTCAGATCATGATCTCAGGGTCCTGGGATCGAGTCCCACATCGGGCTCTTTGCTCAGCAGAAAGCCTGCTTCCCCCTCTTTCTCTGCCTGCTTCTCTGCCTATTTGTGATCTATCTCTGTGTCAAATAAATAAATTAAATCTTAAAAAAAAAAAAAAGAAGCATCTAGGAAGCTCTCTTGGATCTCATTAAGAGGGCACTCATCCCATTCATGAGGGCTCCACCCCATGACCTAATCAACCCTCAAAGCCCCTACCTCCAAATACCGTGACCGCTAGGGGTTATATTTAACTGTATCGATTTGAGAGGACACAAACTTTCAGTCTCTAGCTCCTCATATAGTCATGTTGAGGTTTCTGATTTGATATTCAATCGTAACTAACTGAGTCAAATGACCTGGGTTCAGATCCTGGCTTTGTTTAAGCAGGGTGTATGACTTGGACAGTCACTTAATCTCTGCTGTTGCTGCCTCTTTTCATGGAAAGTAAGGTTTCATGAGACCCTGAAGATCAACTCCAACTCTCCAAATTAGGATTATGTCAATCTTTATTTTCATGAAGGCAGACTAAGAAAAATGCTTTGTGATCTAGACAGACCAGGATGGCACACCTTGTGCTGCTCCAGCTGATTTCATTGGGATTCTCAGCCATGCTGAGAAAGGGTATGCTATTGCTGGGGCAGCTTTCCAGCTTTCCAGGGAAGTTTGAGCCACGTAACTCATATGGCGGTAAGGGAGCCAAGATGTATGTGCACCAACTGGATTGCAGACATTTAAAACTTCACTTTTTAAAAATCTACTCTAATATATGTCTGACACTTTTTACTATAATGTCATCAGACTTTATAGAATCTGAAGACTTATGGAATTTGAATTGGAAATATTTTATCCTATTTTACCTTAACATGTTCCCTAGACTATGGAATCCACAGTGTTTTTTTTGATATTTACAAGAATATAAAATTCACTGTTGGGGCACCTGGGTGGATCAGTTGTAAGTGGCTGACTCTTGATTTCAGCTCAGGTCATGATCTCGGGGTCTTGAAATCGAGCCCCATATTGGGATCTGTGCCCAGGAGGGAGTCTGCTTGAGATTCTTTCCCTTTTCCCTTCCCCTCATTCTCTTTCTCTCTTTTTCTAAAAAATAAGTAAGTCTTTAAAAAAAATTTTTTTTAAGATTTTATTTATTTATTTGACAGAGAGAAATGCAGCTAGAGAGGGAGTGCGAGCAGGGGGAATGAGAGAGGAAGAAGCAATCTTCCCACCAAGCAGGGGACCCAATGTGGAGCTCCATCCCAGGACTCCAGGACCATGACCTGAGCGGAAGGCAGCTGCTTAATGACTGAACCTCCAAGGTGCTCCTTTAAAAAATTTTTCTTTTGAAAGAATATAAAACCCATTGTTAGGTAGGAAAAGTAATATTTTATTTTAGATGCCAGCTGCTCATTCTATATAAAAAGTAAAGGGAATGGGGCACCTGGGTGGCTCAGTTGGTTAAGCATCTGTCCTTGGCTCAGGTCATGAGCCCAGGGTCCTGGGATCAAGCCCCGAAATGGGCTCCCTGCTCAGTGCAGAGTATGCTTCTACCTCTCCCTCTGCCCTTCCCCCCACCTCCCACATGCTGGCGCTCTTTCTCACTCAAATACTTAATAAATAAAATATATATATTTGGGGGATCGGAAAGATGGCGGAGGGCCCGGTGACCGCATTTCAGGGAGTCCCCTGAAGTGAGCTCAATTCCTGCAAAAAACACTACAGGAACACTGTGAGCACCCATGAAATCAGCCTGAAATGTGATATTTTGCACTTGTGGATCACCATGGGGCACAAGGACCATCGGCAAAAAGGTAGAGAGAAGTGAGAGTGATCAGAGGGTTACCCCCAGAGACAAGGGGTGCGGGGGAGGAAGCCCGCAGAGGCGAACCATTGGAAGGCAATACCCCAGCACGAATGTGCTCTGTGTTCAGGGAACAACAGCAGATTACGGTCTGCTTCAAAGCAAACAGAAACAGAGTGCCTGAGGGGCAGCCGGGGAATCGAGGATATAGGTCTGCAGAGAGAAAGTGCGCCTCCTGCTGAGCGAGGGAACCCGGCAGAGCGGGCGGTGCGGAGTCTATTTTTCTGCGGTTGCACCGGGTGAAACGGGGATCGGCAGAAAGAAAGTGCTCCAGGGGCGGTGCGAGGGAACCGCTGCTTTTTTTCCACTGCTTATTTTTTTCTTTCCTCCGCTGCTTTTCTCTCCTGCTTCTCTCCACTCCGTGGGCCAGGCACGGATGCCCCAGGGAAGGCAATTTTGCAGACTTACATGGGACCTGCGGAGCCGCGGGAACTCAGTCCCTCCTGCCTGGGGGTCACACAGACTCCCTGGGCAGAGACAAGGTCCCACGACCCAAAATCAGTTGTGGTTTCGTGGCGCGGGAGTGAAACAACAAGCAGGGGCTTTGGACAGAAATCAAACCAGCCTCTGCACCCGCCCGGCTATGACAGGCGGCCAAGGAAGAGGCTGTGCGCCCCCCCCACCCCAACGTCCAGAGGGTTGCTAATTAGGGGCTCTCTCTGGGAAGGAGGTCTGGGCGCAGACATCTTGCTCCAACCTGACTTCCTCAACAACAGAAAAAGGCCGTAAAAGAACACCCCCCCCCAAAGAACTGAACCCTGACAGCCTGGTTACAATAGACTCCAGTCCCTAGGAAAGGGATGGAGAGACGCAGCCCAGGTAGAAGGGACTGAAAACAGCGCGGCAGGCCCCGCCCACAGAAGGCAAGCCAGAAGCACAGGAGGACAACACCCAAACTGTAAAACCCCAATATCAGGGGGAAAGGCAATTTAATAAACTCCTGGTACTGACTACAAGTACCAAAAGCTCCACACTTTATTGATACAGTTTTCCACTTTATTTGCTTTTTTAACTTTTTTCTATTTTTACTTTTAAAGTTTCCACTTTAAACTTAAAAATTCATTCTCACGGTTTTTGTTCTTTTAATTTTTAACCCACTTTTTATCACAATGTGATACTCAATAAAACACTCCATAACAATTTTTTACCTTGAAATTTTTTCAAACACATTTCTGTATTTTCTGTTGTTGTTACCTCTCATTCGCTTGTTTGTTTTATCTGTTTTTTCCCTTTCTTCTCCCTTCTTTCCTTTATTTTTTCTTTTACATATACATATACTTATAAGCTTCAAGGTAATCCTACATCCCTATTCAATACTACCCCTATATACAACCAGTTCTAATCTACCTATATCTTTAGAAAGTGGGCTCCGCCAACAATAATAACAAGACAAACCCTGGAGGATCTGAAATACTTTCCTTGCCCACAAGGAGTGTCTGCCCTCACCTTCCCTCCCTAGTCTGTCAGTGTTTCTATGTAATTGTTTTTGCCTTTGGATCATATAAAAACTGGTCTTGGTGGTCATTCAGGTTGGGCTTAACTTTTTGATCTCTTCATTTACTCTTGATGGCATTTTTCTTTACGCTGTAGTAGTTTTGTATAACATAAATCCTACCATTGGGCCCCACTCTGGCAGGGGTTTCTTTCCTTGCTTCCTTTCTTCCGTTCTCTATTTTCTTTCTCCTTCCTTTTCGGTGGTGAATTCTGGTTGCTACAAAACTTCCAGCGACCAATTCACCTGGATAGTGGCTGATATATTTAGCTATACACCCGCTCAACCACTCCTCGCCACAATGACTCCGAGCAGGAATATCCAACAGAAGAAGAACCCTGAGACTGCCACCCCGGTCACAAAATTACTGGAAATGAACATAAACAATATGACAGAAATGGAATTCAGGGCAGCAATCATCGAAGCAATGGCTAATTTGGAAAAGAACATTAGTCTCAGAATGGAAGCTATAATAACAGAAGTGAAAGCAGAGGTTAGAAAGGCTATTAATGAGATGCAATCTAATTTAAATATGCTAACAGCTAGAGTAAGTGAAGCTTAAGATCGTATCAGTGATTTAGAAGACAGATGGATTAAGAAGGAGGAGCAAGAGAAGTCTTGGAGAAACAGCTAAAATCCCATGAAAACAGAATAAGGGAAATCAATGATGTCATGAAACGCTCCAATATCAGAATTATTGGAATCCCCAAAGGAGGTGAGAGAGAGAGAACCCTAGAAGATATAGTTGAACAAATCATGGATGAAAAGTTCCCTAATTTGGGGAATGAAACTAATATTCATGTTCTAGAGGCAGAGAGGACACCCCCGCCCCAAGATCAACGAGGCCAGAAAAAACACCAGGCACATAATTGTGAAATTTGTGAATCATAAAACCAAAAAAATATGTCTTAAGGGCAGCTAGAGGGAAGCGATCCTTTACCTATAGAGCGAGGACCATCAGAATAACGTCAGACAGTTCCACAGAAACCTGGCAAGCCAGAAAGGGCTGGCAACACTTCAGAAAATTACATGACAAAAATATGCAACCAAGGATAATGTATCCAGCGAGGTTGACTTTCAGAATGGAAGGAAAAATAAAGAGCTTCCAAGACCGCCAAAGTCTAAAAGATTATGCAACCACCAAGCCAGCACTACAAGAAATACTAAGAGGGGTTCTCTAAAAGAGAAATGAACACAAGAGTGACACAGAACAGAAATGTACAGAGGTAATCTATAGAAACATGAACTTCACAGGCAACATGATGTCAATACAAACGTATCTATCAATAATCACTCTCAATGTGAAAGGCCTAAATGCTTCAATAAAAAGGCACAGGGTTGCAGACTGGATAAAACGACAGGACCCATCCATATGCTGTTTACAACAGACACATTTTGAATCTAAAGACACTTCCAGATTGAAAGTGAGGGGATGGAGGACCATATTTCATGCCAACGGACCCCAAAAGAAAGACGGGGTAGTGATTCTCATATCAGACAAATTGGATTTTAATCTAAATACTGTAGTCAGAGACACAAAAGGACACTACATCATTCTCAAAGGGGCTATACACCAAGAAGATCTAACAATTGTAAATATTTATGCCCCAACATGGGAGCAGCCAACTACATAAGCCAGCTGTTAAGCATAAATAAAGAATCATATTGATACGAATACATTAATTGTAGGAGATCTTAACACACCACTCTCAGCAATGGAAAGATCATCTACACAGAAAATCAACAAAGAAACAAGAACCTTGAATGACACATTGGACCAGATGGATCTCATAGATATATTCAGAACATTCCACCCTAAAACAGCAGAATACTCATTCTTCTCAAGTGTACATGGAGCTTTCTCCAGAATAGACCACATACTAGGTCACAAATCAGGGCTTAACCGATACCAGAAGATTGAGATTATTCCCTGCATATTCTCTGACCACAATGCCATGAAACTGGAACTCAACCACCATAAAAGTTCAAAAGAAAGTCAAACACTTGGAAGCTAAAGACGATCCTGCTCAAGAATCTGGATCAACCACGAAATCAAAGAAGAACTGAAACACTTCATAGAAACCAATGAGAACCTATAGGATACAGCAAAGGCAGTCCTGAGGGGGAAATTCATAGCCATCCAAGCCTCATCAAAAAAAAATTGAAAAAAACTGAATATACCAACTCTCATTACACCTTAAAGAACTGGAAAATCAACAAAAATTTAAACCAACCACTCACACAAGTCCAGGAAAAATTAGAGCAGAGATTAATGAATCAGAAACTAGAGATACAGTAGAACACATCAACGAAACTAGAAGCTGGATCTTTGAAACAATCAATAAGATCGATAAACCATTGGCCAAACTAATTCAAAAGAAAAGGGAGAATACCCAAATTAATAAAATTATTAATGAAAGGGGAGAGATCATGACTAACACCAAGGAAATAGGAACAATCATCAGAAATTACTATCAACAATTATATGCCAATTAGTTTAACAACCTAGAAGAGATGGATACATTCTTAGAAACCTATAAACTTCGAAGACTTAAATAGGAAGACATTGACAATTTAAATAGACCTATATCTAGTAATGAGATTGAAGTGGTGATTAAAAAAAACCTCCCCCAAAACAAGAGTCCAAGACCAGATGAATTCCCTGGGGAATTCTACCAAACATTCAAAGAAATAATAGCACCTATTCTCCTGAAGCTCTATCAAAAAATAGAAACAGAAGGAAAACTTCCAGACTCTTTCTATGAAGCCAGGATCACTCTAATCCCCAAACCAGACAAAGACCTCATCAAAAAGGAGAACTTCAGACCAATATCTCTGATGAATATGGATGCCAAGATTCTCAACAAGATCCTTGCCAACAGGATCCCAACAATACATTAAAAAGATTATCCACCATGACAAAGTGGGTTTTAACCTAGGGATGCAAGGTTGGTTCAACATTCGCAAATCAATCACTGTGATATCAATCAATAAGAGAAGAGAGAATAACCACATGGTACTCTCAATTGATGCAGAAAAGGCATTTGACAAATACAACATCCGTTCCTGATCAAAACTCTCCAAAGTATAGGGATAGAGGGAACATTTCTCAACCTCATAAAATCTATCTATGAAAAACCCACAGCAAATATTATTCCCAATGGGGAAAAACTGACAGCCTTCCCTCTGAGATCAGGAACAAGGCAAGGATGCCCACTCTCACCACTACTATTTAACATAGTGTTAGAAGTCCTACCAACAGCAATCAGACAACGGAAAGAAATAAAAGGTGTTCAGCTTGGCAAAGAAGAAGTCAAACTATCTTTCTTTGCAGATGACATGATACTCTATGTGGAAAACCCAAAAGACTCTAGCCCCAAACTACTAGACACACATACAGCAATTCAGTAGTGTGGCAGGATATAAAATCAACGCACAGAAATCAGCTGCATTCTTATACTATAATGATGAAAATATAGAAAGGGAAATCAGAGAATCAATTCCGTTTACTATACCACCAAAAACCATAAGATACTTAGGAATAAACCTAACCAAAGTAGTCAAGTATCTGTATTCGAGGAACTACAGAACACTCATGAAAGAAATTGAAGAAGACACAAAAAGATGGAGGACCATTCCATGCTCATGGATCGGAAGAATAAACATTGTCAAAATGTCTATACTGCCCAGAGAAATCTATACTTTCAATGCCATTCTGATCAAGATTCCATCAACATTCTTCAAAACGTTGGAACAAACAATCCTAAAATTTATATGGAACCAAAAAAGACTCCAAATCGCTAAGGAATTGCTGAAGAAGAAAAAGCAAAGCTGGGGGCATCTCATTACCTGACTTCAGGCTTTATTATAAACCTGTGATTACCAAGACAGCATGGTACTGGCACAAAAACAGAGAAATAGACCAATGGAACAGAGTAGAGAGTCCAGATATGAAACAGCAAATCTATGGTCAAATCATCTTCGACAAAGCAGGAAAAAATATCCAGTGGAAAAAAAGACGGTCTCTTCAATAAATGGTGCTGGGAAAATTGGACAGCTACATATAGAAGAATGAAACTAGACCATTCTCTTACACCACACACAAAGGCAAACTCGAAATGGATGAAAGACCTCAATGTGAGGCAGGAATCCATCAAAATCCTGGAAGAGAACATAGGCAGTAACCTCTTTGACATCAGCCACAGCAACTTCTTTCAAGACATGTCTCCAAAGGCAAAGGAGACAAAAGCAAAAATGAACTTCTGGGACTTCATCAAAATAAAAAGCTTCTGTACAGCAAAGGAAATAGTCAACAAAACAAAGAGGCAACCCACAGAATGGGAGAGGATATTTGCAAATGACACTACAGACAAAGAGCTGGTATCCAAGATCTATAAAGAACTACTCAAACTCAACACCCAAAAAGAAGATGAACACATCAAAAAATGGGCAAGAGACATGAAGAGGCACTTGTCCATAGAAGATGTACAGATGGCTAACAGACACATGAAAAAATGTTCAGCGTCATTAGCTATCAGGGAAATTCAAATCAAAACCACACTGAGATACCACCTTACACCAGTCAGAATGGCCAAAATTAACAAGTCAGGAAACAGCAAGGGTTGGAGAGGCTACGGACAAAGGCGAACCCTCTTACACTGTTGGTGGGAATGTAAACTGGTGCAGCCACTTTGGAAAACAGTGTGGAAATTCCTTAAAAAATGAAAAATGGGGAGTCAAGATGGCGGAAGGCCAGGTGACCACATTTCAGGGAGTTCCCTGAAGAAAGCTGAATTCCAGCAAAAAAAAACACTACAAGACCACCGTGAACACCCATGAAATCAGCCTGAAATGTGATATTTCCCACTTCTGGACCGCCACGAGAGACAAGGAACAACAGCAAAAAGGTAGAAACAAATAAGAGGGTCTGGAGGCTTGCCCCCAGAGACAGGGGAGTGGGGGAGGAAGCCCGCAGAGCTGAACCATTGAAAACAAATACCCCAAAACGAAAGTGCTCTGTGAGAGAGGAATAACAGCAGATTACGGCCTGAATCGGGGCTAGACAGAAACGGGAACACAGCGGAGCCCGGGGCAACGCAAGGAGACTTTTTAAAATTTTTTCCCACCGCCCGGTGCCCCCGCATGCCGCCGCCGGGGCCGCCGGGCCCCGCGCAGCGCCGCTGGAGCCGCCGCAGCTGCCCCGAAAGCAGCGGGAGTGGATTCTATTTTTTCGCCGCTGCCCTTCTCTCCCATTTCTCTCCACACCATGGGCCACGCGCAGACCCCCCCAGGGAAGGCGTTTTTACAGACTTGCGTGAGACTGGAGAGGCCCCAGCTCCCAGGGCACAGACAAAGTCGTGCGATCCAAAAGGAGTTGTGGCTTTGAGGTGCGGGAGTGAAACGACAAGTGGGGGCGGGGGCAGAAATCAATACAATGTCTGCACCAGTCCGGCTGTGACAGACTGCCAACTGGGAGGCTAGAAAGAGCCCCTCCCTGTGTAGAGGCTCTCTCTGGGAGGGAGGTCTGGGCGCAGACATCTTGCTCCGACCTGACTTCCGCAACTGCTGAAAAAAGACGCAAAAGAACAACGCTCTGCTACCAGGGAATTGTAACCTGATAACCTGGTTACCATTGAGACCGGCCTCTAGCGAGGGGGCCCAGAGACTCAGCCTAGGTAGAAGGACTGAAAGGGAATGGCACACCCCGCCCCCAGAAAGCACGCCAGAAGCTCAGGACGACAACACTCCAATGCAAAACCCCAAATCGGGGGAAAGGCAATTTATTAAACTCCTGGCACTGACTACAAGTACCAAAAGCCCTACAACTCATTGATAAAGTTTTCCACCTCATTTACTTTTTTAAACTTTTTTCTATTTTTACTTTTAAAGCTTCCACTTTAAGCTTACAAATACATTCTCATGGTTTTTCTTCTTTCAATTCTTAGCCCCCTTCATATCACAATGTGATAACCAATACAACACCCCATAACATTTCTTATTTTTTTTATTCTTTTTTATTTTTTATTTTTTTATTTTTTCTCTTTTTTATCCTAAAATTTTTGCAAACACACCCCTGTATTTTCTGCTTTTGTTGTTGCCTCTTGTTTCCCTGTTCGCTCTCTCTGTTTTTTCCCTTTCTTCTCTCCTCTTTCCTTTATTCTCTCTTTTACGTGTACATGTAGATACAAGCTTCAAGTCAATCCCACATCCCTATTCAATACTACCCCTATATACAACCAGTTCTAATCCACCTATATCTTTTGAAAGTGGGCTCCTCCAACAATAACAACAAGACAAACTCGGGGCGTCTGAAACGCATACCTTGCCCACAAGGAGTGTCTGCCCTCACCTTCCCACTCTAGTTTGTCCGTGTGTCTGTGTAAGTGTCTTTACTTCTATATTATATAAATACTGGTCTTGGGGGTCATATAAGTTGGGCTTTGTTTTTTGATCTCATTTACCCTTGATAACCCTTTTCTTTACCCTGTAACAGCTTTGTACCATATAAATCCTATCACTGGGCCCCGCTCTGGCAGAGTTGTCTTTTCTTGCTTCCTCTCTTCTGTTTTCTTTTTTCTTTCTCCTCTCTTTTCGGTGGTGAACTCTGGTTGTTCCAAAACCTTCCAATGACCAATCCACCTAGATAGTGGCTGATATATCTAGCCATACACCCCCTCAACCACTCCTCGCCACAATGACTCGGAAAAAGAACACCCAACAGAAGAAGAACCCTGAGACTGCAACCTCGGTCACAGAATTACTGGAAATGAACATAAACAATATGACAGATATGGAATTCAGGGCAGCAATAGTCCAATCAATAGTCAATTTAGAAAAGAACATTAGTTTCAAAGTGGAAGCAATAGTAACAGAAGTGAAAGCTGAGGTTAGAAAGGCTTTAGATGAGATACAATCTAATTTAAATATGCTAACAGCCAGAGTAAGTGAAGCTGAAGATCGTATCAGTGATTTAGAAGACACACAGAATAAGAAGGAGGAGCAAGAGAAGTCTTGAAGCAAACTACTAAAATCCCAAGAAAACAGAATAAGGGAAATGAATGATGCCATGAAGCGCTCCAATATCAGAATTATTGGAATCCCTGAAGGAATTGAGAGAGAGAGAAGCCTAGAAAATATTGTTGAACAATCATGGATGAAAATTTCCTAAATCTGAGGAATGAAACAAATGTTCATGTCCTAGAAGTAGAGAGGATACCGCCCAAGATCAATGAGGACAGAAAAACTTCCAGGCACATAATAGTAAAATTCTTGAACCATAAAACCAAAGAATATGTCTTAAGGGAAGCTAGGAGAAAGCGATCCCTTACCTATAGAGGGAGGACCATCAGAATAACGTCAGACCTTTCCACAGAAACCTGGCAAGCCAGAAAGGGCTGGCAAGACATATTCAGAAAGTTACAGGACAAAAATATGCAACCAAGGATAATGTATCCAGCAAGGCTGACTTTCAAAATGGAAGGAGAAATAAAGAGCTTCCAAGACCGCCAAGATCTAAAAGATTATGCAACCACTAAGCCAGCACTACAAGAAATACTAAGAGGGGTTCTTTAGAGGAGAAATGAACCCAAGAGTGACACAAAACAGAAATAAACAGAGGTAACTTATAGAAATATGAACTCCATAGGCAACATGATGTCAATACAAACATATCAATAATAACCCTCAATGTGAACGGCCTAAACGCTCCAATAAAAAGACACAGGGTTGCATACTGGATAAAACGACAGGACCCATCCATATGCTGCCTACAAGAGACTCATCTTGAATCGAAAGACACTTCCAGATTGAAAGTGAGGGGATGGAGGACCATCTTTCATGCCAATGGACCCCAAAAGAAAGCCGGGGTAGCGATTCTCATATCAGACAAATTGGATTTTAGTCTAAAGACTGTAGTCAAAGGCACAGGATACTACATCATTCTTAAAGGGTCTATACATCAAGAAGATCTAACAACTGTAAATATTTATGCACCCAACATGGGAGCAGCCAACTACATAAGCCAACTGTTAAACAAAATAAAGAATCATATTGATGCAAATAGACTAATCATAGGAGATCTTAACACACCACTCTCAGCAATGGACATATCTTCTAAACAGAAAATCAGCAAGGAATCAAGAGCCTTGAATGATACATTGGACCAGCTGGATCTTATAGATATATTCAGAACATTTCACCCTAAAACAGCAGAATACACATTCTTCTCAAGTGCACATGGAACTTTCTCCAGAATAGACCACATACTAGGTCACAAAGCAGGGCTAAACCGATACCAGAAGATTGAAATTATTCCCTGCATATTCTCTGACCACAATGCCATGAAACTGGAACTCAATCACCATAAAAAGTTCAGGAGAAAATCAAACACTTGGAAGCTAAAGACGAGCCTACTCAGGAATATGTGGATCAACCAAGAAATCAAGGAAAAACTGAAACACTTCATGGAAACCAATGAGAATGAAGATACATCGATCCAAAACCTATGGGATACAGCAAAGGCCGTCCTAAGGGGGAAATTCATAGCCATCCAAGCCTCACTCAGAAAAATTGAAAAATCCCAAATACACCAACTCTCATTACACCTTAAAGAACTGGAAAATCAACAAAAATTTTTTAAAAACCCCACACAAGGCGGGAAATAATAAGGATTAGATCAGAGATGAATGAATCAGAAACTAGAGATACAGTAGAACGCATCAACAAACCTAGAAGCTAGTTCTTTGAAAGAATCAATAAGATCGATAAACCATTGGCCAAACTAACCCAAAAGAAAAGGGAGAAGACCCAAATTAACAAAATCATGAATGAAAGGGGAGAGATCACGACTAACACCAAGGAAATAGAAAAAATCATCAAAAATTACCCTCAACAATTATATGCCAATATGTTTAACAATCTAGAAGAGATGGATACATTCCTAGAAACCTATAAGCTCCCAAGACTGAAACAGGAAGACATTGAAGATCTGAATAGACCTATGTCTAGTAATGAGATTGAAGTAGTGATCAAAAACCTCCCCAAATCAAGAGTCCAGGCCCAGACAGATTCCCTGGGGAATTCTACCAAACATTCAAAGAAGAAATAACACCTATTCTCCTGAAGCTCTTTCAAAAAATAGAAACGGAAGGCAAACTTCCAGACTCTTTCTATGAAGCCAGCATCACTCTAATCCCCAAACCAGACAAAGACCCCATCAAAAAGGAGAACTTCAGACCAATATCTCTGATGAATACGGATGCCAAGATTCTCAACAAGATCCTTGCTAACAGGATCCAACAATACATTAAAAAGATTATCCACCATGACCAGGTGGGTTTTATCCCAGGGATGCAGCGGTGGTTTAACACTCGCAAAACAATCAACATGATAGAACAAATCAATAAGAGAAGAGAGAATAACCACATGGTACTCTCAATTGATGCAGAAAAGGCATTTGACAAAATACAACATCCATTCCTGATCAAAACTCTTCAAAGTATAGGGATAGAGGGAACATTTCTCAACCTCATAAAATCTATCTACGAAAAACCCACAGCGAATATCATCCTCAATGGGGAAAAACTGACAGCCTTTTCTCTGAGATCAGGAACAAGGCAAGGATTCCCACTCTCACCACTACTATTCATCATAGTGTTAGAAGTCCTACCAACAGCAATCAGACAATAGAAAGAAATAAAAGGTATCCAGCTTGGCAAAGAAGAAGTTAAACTCTCTTTCTTTGCAGATGACATGATACTCTATGTGGAAAACCCAAAAGACTCTACTCCCAAACTACTAGAACTCATACAGCAATTCAATAATGTGGCAGGATATAAAATCAACGCACAGAAATCAGTTGCATTCTTATACACTAACAACGAAAAAATAGAAAGGGAAATCAGAGAATCGATTCCATTTACTATAGCACCAAAAACTATAATATACTTAGGAATAAACCTAACCAAAGAAGTCAAGGATCTGTACTCGAGGAACTACAGAACACTCATGAAAGAAATTGAAGGAGACACAAAAAGATGGAAGAGCATTCCATGCTCGTGGATCGGAAGAATAAACATTGTCAAAATGTCTATACTGCCCAGAGAAATCTATACTTTCAATGCCATTCCGATCAAAATTCCACCAACATTCTTCAAAACGTTAGAACAAACAATCCTAAAATTTATATGGAACCAAAAAAGACCCCGAATCGCTAAGGAATTGCTGATGAAGAAAAAGCAAAGCTGGGGGCATCTCATTACCTGACTTCAGGCTTTATTACAAAGCTATGATTACCAAGACAGCATGGTACTGGCACAAAAACAGAGAAATATACCAATGGAACAGAGTGGAGAGCCCACATATGGACCCACAAATGTATGGTCAAATCATCTTTGACAAAGCAGGAAATAATATCCAGTGGAAAAAGGACAGTCTCTTCAATAAATGGTGCTGGGAAAATTGGACAGCTACATATAGAAGAATGAAACTAGACCATTCTCTTACACCACACACAAAGGCAAACTCGAAATGGATGAAAGACCTCAATGTGAGGCAGGAATCCATTAAAATCCTGGAAGAGAACATAGGCAATAACCTCTTTGACATCAGCCACAGCAACTTCTTTCAAGACACGTCTCCAAAGGCAAAGGAGACAAAAGCGAAAATGAACTTCTGGGACTTCATCAAAATAAAAAGCTTCTGTACAGCAAAGGAAACAATCAACTAAACAAAGAGGCAACCCACAGAATGGGAGAAGATATTTGCAAATGACACTACAGACAAAGGGCTGGTATCCAAGATCTAAGAACTACTCAAACTCAACACCCAAAAAGAAGATGAACACATCAAAAAATGGGCAAGAGACATGAAGAGGCACTTCTCTGTAGAAGATATACAAACAGCTAACAGACACATGAAAAAATGTTCAGCGTCACTAGCTATCAGGGAAACTCAAATCAAAACCACTCTAAGATACACCTTACACCAGTCAGAATGGCCAAAATTAACAAGACAGAAAACAAAAAGTGTTGGAGAGGCTGTGGAGAAAGGGGAACCCTCTTACACTGTTGGTGGGAATATAAACTGGTGCAGCCGCTTTGGAAAACAGTGTGGAGATTCCTTAAAAAATTAAAGTTAGAGCTACCCTATGACCCTGCAATTGCACTACTGGGCATTAACCCCAAAGATACGGATGTAGTCAAAAGAAGGGCCATATGCACGCCAATGTTCATCGCAGCAATGGCCACAATCGCCAAACTGTGGAAAGAGCCAAGGTGCCCATCAACAGATGAATGGATAAAGAAGGTGTGGTACATATATACAATGGAATACTATGCCTCCATCAGAAAGGACGAATATCCAACTTTTGTAGCAACATGGACTGGACTGGAAAAGATTATGCTGAGCGAAATAAGCCAAGAAGAGAAAGTCAAGTATCGCATGGTTTCACTTACTTGCGGTGCATGATGGGTAAACTGGAGGACAGTTGGAGAAGGAAAGTAAATGGGAACTAGGGTAATCCAGGGAGGGAAACGAAACAACAGAGACTTTGGACACAGAAACAAACTGAGGGACTTGGAGGGAGGGGGGTGGAGGGATGGGAGAGCCTGGTTGTGGGTACTGAGGGCACCTAAAGCGTGGAGCACTGGGTGTGGGGAATGGGGAATGAATCTTGGAACACTGGAAAAAAAAATTTAGTAACAATAAAAAAAAAATTAAAAATAGAACTACCCTATGACCCTGCAGTTGCACTACAAGGCATTTACCCCAAAGATACAGATGTAGTGAAAAGAAGGGCCACATGTACCCCAATGTTCATAGCAGCAATGGCCACAATCGCCAAACTGTGGACAGAGCCAAGGTGCCCATCAACAGATGAATGGATAAAGAAGACGTGGTACATATATACAGTGGAATACTATGCCTCCATCAGAAAGGACGAATATCCAACTTTTGTAGCAACATGGACTGGACTGGAAGAGATTATGCTGAGCGAAATAAGCCAAGAAGAGAAAGTCAAGTATCACATGGTTTCACTTACTTGTGGTGCATAAGGGGTAATATAGGAGATAGTAGGAGAAGGAAAGTAAATGGGAACTAGGGTAATTCAGGGAGAGAAACGAAACATGAGAGATTTTGGCTCAGAAACACACTGAGGGACTTGAAGGGAGGGGGTAGGGGGATGGGAGAGCCCGGTTGTGGGTACTGAGGGCACCTATTGCATGGAGCACTGGGTGTTGGGAATGGACAATAAATCTTGGAACACTGAAAAAATATAAATAAATAAATAAATTAATAAATAAATAAATAAATAAATAAATAAGATATTTTTAAAGTCAAAGGAAAACACATCCCCTGGCTATAAACTAATGAGGCTTTAGCTTGCTATAAATTAAGCAGCTTTGGGGCACCTGGATGACTCAGTAGATTAAACATCTGCCTTTGGCTCAGATCATGAAGCTAGAGTCCTGGGATCAGGTCCTGAGTCAGGCTCCTTGCTCAGCAGGGAGCAGCTTCTCCTTCTGCTTGTAGCTCCCTTTTCCTGCTACTCCCCCTGCCTGTGGGTTCTGCTTTCTCTCTGATAAATAAATAAATAAAATCTTTAAAAAAAATCAACAATTCTTTTAGTTCCCTTTCACTTATACCATCCCTACCTCTTCCCTTCCCCCAAAGCAAAAAGTATAGAAACCAAACACACAGTAAGGGTTTGTTATGTGATTATCTCCCTAACCACCACCCCACCACAACACATACACACACACACACACACACACACACACACACACACACACACACTCTAAGATGAGAAATGCTACATGTGTAGGAATCTGAAACACATACAATGTATTAATGACACTAATACTTGTTTTGTTGTTGGTGGTTTTAGAGAAGGAGAGAGAAGGTGGGGAGGGACAGACAGAATCTTAAGCAGGCTCCATGCCCAGTGCAGAGTCTGAGAGACTCGATCTCACAACTCTGGGATCATGACCTGAGCTGATCAAGAGTCAGATGTTTTACTGACTGAGCCACCCAAGCACCCCAATGACACTAATACTTTTAATGTTCATAAAAGGCATTTATGAACTTAGGAGGCCCCACTCCCCAAGTGGAAGAGTTAGATAAGATACTGATATGCATACTTTCTCTAATCCTATCAAAGGTATCAACTCATTTACTCTTGAGAGATGGTAAGGAGCCTGACTGGAAAAGAATCTGCCTTTCAGTGCTCTGAAATCACATCACATGTCTCTCCTTCAATTCTTCATTCTGCATGTATCTCTAACGTGAAGCACAAAGCCTGCACAGGGAACCCTTGAGATATTATCCTGTAGTGCACAACTTACCTGAGAGGAAAAAACAGGATATTAAGCACAAGTCCCAATGATGCAAAATATATATTTTGATATATAAAAGAAAAAAAAAAAACAGAGTAACATAGCAATTCCAAGAGTATGATTTGATTTTCATCCCATCTACTAAGCATGCTGTAATTCATTGCTACAAGAGGTCATATCTTAAAGTGGCAAAGTGATGACTGAGGGTTTTCTATATTTAATACTTCCTTGTCAGGAAGATGCACAGGTGTACCTGCTGTAAATCATGGAACAAGACTGAAAATGAATGTGGCACACCCTTTCTGCCACACACAATAATGATTCCTTTCCTCAAGCTGCAGGAATCATTGTTTGCAAAGCACTTAAAAGCAAGCCAGGGAAGCATGTTTGGAAAACAAAGGACTTTTTAATTGCTGCTGACATGAATGAACTCTCTGAAACAACAGCTGTGTCTTGAGATTATATTACAAAGCATGTGAGCTGGTTGCAAAGCATCCTCATAAAAAGACAAAGCCAGAGAAGGCTTTTATTTTTTTCTAAAAAATATTCCTAAGCCTAGGATATCTAATTTCAACTCCTGGGGGATGCAGCAATCATATGTTTAGAGAACAAAATTGAGAAACAACCTTTATATTTACTGTGGCTGATAAAAAACAAAATCCTGGTGGACAGTTGGGGTAGGAGAAGGAAATCATTGTCAGTTAAAATACTGTCCCAGAAGATTATTTCCTTTCTCTCCTTCTAGTCACAGAAAGTCTGCTGCTGGGTATAAATTATAGACAAAAGAACTCATTTGGAGAAATATTGACCCAGTCATACTTCATAGGTTTATTACTACCCTGAGAGAAATGAACCTTGTGAAATTAGAACTGCTGAACTACAACCAAGAGTCTTTCAGAGACAAACCTCAAGGGGAATGGAAGAGAAGGTTAAGGGTGGGGGCAAGGGAAATCAAGAGTGCTTAAAGAGGAAAGAAAGGGACCAAGGAGATAGGGATTTAGTGAGCAGACCAATGGATCTGACATTGAGCCAATGATTATAACACTATTTCTACAATCCCACTCATCAAGCAGCTTTATTTTAGATATTCAAGTCTTCAGGGTGAGTGTTTCCATCAAAACTGCATATACAACATGGTGAGAATACATTTTCCCATAACCTGTATTAGATTCTCAGAAGGCTCCCGAAACAACTAAGACCACTGACCACTGTATGAAGGATGAAAGAAAGCGGCAAAACCTTTGATGCTCCTTTCATGGAGAAGTGGATTCTACTGCCCCTCCTCTGGAACCTAACAGGCCTCTGGTAGCTTTCACCAATAGGGAGCATTAGGGTTGATATGATATGACACTGATTCCATGCTCAGCTTAAAGGAGGACAACCAGCTTCTGCAAGGGTGTTCTGGAACCCCAAGCTGCTATCCTGAGACCACAGTAAGTGAAAAACCCAAGCCACATGCAAAAGGTCCCAGAGGATGAGATGCTATGTGCAGAGAGAGAGGTCACTCAGCACCAAAGCACCAGATGTCTCAACGGAGAAGCCATCTTTGAGCTGAATCCTACAGGTCCCATTGCTGCCAAGCTGCCCAGAAATGAATTATCCAGCTTGGCCCTTCCACAAGTCCTGATCTTTCAAAGAAAATTTCTCACCTGACCAATATTTGTGCTTTGTGGACCTGGCATATTTCTACAGCCTACTTTTCTTTTTGTGGTGTCTTCAGAATTTCCTCCACTTCTGCTCTTTCCTTGATGTGGATCATGAACCTTCCTCTGTTCACATTTCTGTAAGCCCCTACAAATACAGGAGTCCATCTCTAGCTCCTTCTGCAGAGCTCCCATCTCCTCCCAGGCATCTCCGTTAAATAAGATCTAGGACAACTCCAAGCTACACTTCTCATGAGCATGAAATAAAGATAGACGAGAGAGAGAGAGAGAGAGAAAGAGAGAGAGAGAAATTTTCAAACTCACAATGCAACCATTTTCTCCCCATAACTGAATTTCTTTGTTTACCTGGTATGATGATTTAGGTATCAAATTAGATAATAGTACAGTGCAATTTCATTCCAAAATGTGCACATTTATGCTCATCTAACCCAACTGCCTGCACTCTTTTACTTTCTCGCTGCAGAGAAAACATCCTAAAACATTTTAGGATGTTTCTCCTACAAATAACATTTACTTTTACCAAAGGCTATCCTATAACATTTTTTAAGGAATCACTTGTTTATTTAAGAGAGAGAAAGAGAGTGGGGTAGGGGAAGAGGGAGAGCGAGAATCTCAGGCAAACTACCTGCTGAGCACAGGGCCCAAAGCAGGGCTCCATCTCAGGACCCTGAGATCTACCCTGAGAGCATGACCTGAGCAGAAATCAAGAATAAGAGGCTTAACTGACCGAACCACCCAGGTGTCCTCCAAAGGTTATCTGGTAACATTTTATCATATGTAGTGTTGGTGCTGTGGGTCCCAGAGTTGATGACAATTCAAAATCACTCTTCCGAGTTGGCTATAAATGGCTTATTGATCATGGCTTTGGTATTTTCTAATCTTTCCACTTAGTGCATCATTCCAATGATACAAAGGCACAATGAAAGACATATGCCAATCTCACCTTTCCTTACTACCAGTTCTCTAAAGAAAGTCTAGGAGGAAAACTTTTTTTCACTCCTTGATCATAGCACCAAGAAGGAGAGATATCAAAAACCGTGCTATCTTTCTAATTCAAGCTTTGCTTTTTAAATTGTAGAAATAAAAGTAAAAACTATGTTCATTAACAGTCATTTGGTGTTTCTCTTATTTGTATCAAAGATGGCAATTTATTTTCATCACCTGAAACATGACATCTGTATTAGCAGTGTAGAATTTCTTATTTGCCTTTTTCATTTTTCACAGAACTACTAACCAAACCTGTAACATTCCCCAAAGGATGTAATCATTGTTATTCAATTTCTTCTTCAAACTTTGTATTACTCTTCTTTATAAAGAACCTTAAAGGGCACCTGGGTGGCTCAGTGGGTTAAAGCCTCTACCTTGGCTCAGGTCATGATTTCAGGGTCCTGGGATTGAGGCCCGCATTGGGCTCTCTGCTCAGCGGGGAGCCTGCTTCCTCCTCTCTCTCTGCCTCTCGGCCTACTTGTGATCTCTCTCTCTGTCAAGTAAATAAATAAAACCTGAAAGAAAGCAAGACAGACGAAAGAAAGAAAGAAGGAAGGAAGGAAGGAAGGAAGGAAGGAAGGAAGGAAGGAAGGAAGGAAGAAAGAAAGAAAGAAAGAAAGAAAGAAAGAAAGAAAGAAAGAAAGGAAGGAAGAAAGAAACTAACTTATAACTGGAACTTAAATAAAAACTTGGAAAAAACAAAAGAACACATAAGAAACTTCCTCAACATGAAATGACTACCTTTGTCAAAATGCTTAGAATCTGAGGCTGTTCATATCTCCTTCCTTACCTGATTTGGTACTTTCACACTGTTCCCTTAATTTGAAAATATAGTGATGAAAGAAAATATTATTTTGATGAAAGAAAATATTCACTGTGTATTTGAGTCAAAGGTGCTGATCTTCAAAATCTTTCTTCCAAATTCAATCAACCAAAATTCTAGTTATTTTCTTTTCAGTATAATATGGCATGAAGTGTCCAAATATATTAAAGTAGTTTGGTGAAACACAATACCAAAACATGATGGAATACACATTTAAATTCTCTGTAGAAATCTGGAAAATGTTGATGTTTTGTTAAATTAAAAAACTGAATACAGGCACCTGGGTGGCTCAGTTGGTTAAGCGACTGTCTTAGGCTCAGGTCATGATCCCAGAGACCAGGGATCGAGCCCCACATCCGGCTTCCTGCTCAGCGGAAAGCCTGCTTCTCCCTCTCTCACTCCCCCTGCTTGTGTTCCCTCTCTGGCTGTGTTTCTCTCTGTCAAAAAAAAAAATAAAATCTTTAAAAAAAAAACTGAATACAAAGTAATATACGCATTATATTATTGAAACACTTTAAACATGGAAAAAATTTTAAGGTACTATACAAAAATAAAAAATTATATGTCAAATGATTTTTGACAAGGGTACCAAGATAATTCAATGGGGAATGCTTCATCTTTTCCACAAATTATACCGGGACAACTGAATATCCTCTTGTAAGAGAATGAAAACGGATTCCTACTACTTATTATACACAAAAATTAACTCAAAATAGATCACAGGTATAGAAGTAAGAGGCAAATCTAAAAAGCTCTTACAAGAAAGCATAGGAGTAAGTCTGTGACCTTGACGTATACAATGTTTTCTCGGTTTCTTAAGCAAAACACATGTGACAAGAGAAAAAAATAGGCAAAGTGAACTTCATCAAAATTTAAAATTTTACAAAAATTTATCCTTACACTTAAAGGATCTAGAAAAAGAAGCAAACAAAACCCAAAGCCAGAAGGAAGGAAATCATAAAGATCAGAGCAGAAATTGACAAAATAGAATTTTTTAAAAATAAGAGATCAAATAATAATAATAGATCAATAAAACCAGGAGCTGGTTCTTGAAAACATCAACAAAATTGATAAATCCTTATCCAGACTCAACAAAAAGAAGAGAGGACTCACATAAACAAATCAGAAATGAACAAGAAGAAATAACAACCAACACCACAGAAATACAAAGGATAATAAGAGAATATTATGAAAAATTATATGCCAACAAATTGGACAACCTAGAAGAAATGGTTAAGTTTCTAGAAACAAAAGTGAATCAGGAAGAAATTGAAAATTTGAAGGGACCAATTATCAGCAATAAAATAGAATCAATAATCAAAAAATTCCACACAAACCAAAGTCCAGGACCAGAAAACCTCACAGGTGAATTTTACCAAGTCTTTAAAAAAGAGTTAATACCTATTCTTCTCAAACTATTCCAAAAAATAGAAGAGGAAGGAACATTCCAAATTCATTCTATGATGCCTACATTTACCTTGATACCAAAACCAGATAAAAACACTACAAAAAAAGAGAACTACAGGCCAATATCTCTGATGAACACAGATGCAAAAAACCCCCCAAAATATTAGCAAGTTGAATCCAACAGTACATTAAAAAAAAAAAAAAGTTCACCAAGATCAATTGGGATTTATTCCTCGGATGCAAAAGTGGTTCAATATTTAGAAATAACCAATGTGATATGTCACATCAACAAGAGAAAGAATAAAAACTATATGATTGCTTCCATAGATGCAAAAAAGCACTGGACAAAGTACAATATCCGTTCATGAAAAAAAAAAACACAACGAAGTAGGTTTAGAGGGAATATACCTCACATAATAAAAGCCCTCTATGAAAAACCCACATCTAACATTATACTCAATGACGAAAAACTGAGAGCCTTTCCTCTAAGATAAAGAACAGGACAAGGATGTCCACTATCACCACTGTTACCAAACATAGTACTGGCCACAGCAATCAGACAACAAAAAGGAATAAAAGGCATCCAAATTAGTGAGAAAGAAGTGAAACTTTCATTATTTATAGATGAGACAATAATATATAGAGAAAACCCTAAGACCACCAAAAAAAAAATTACCAGAACTGATCAATGAATTCAGTAAAGTCACAGGATACAATGCCTCGGCCCGCGAGGCAGTCAACGGGGTCCGCCGAGACACCTGTAACGGATGAAAGGGATGGGACAGGAGGCGCGAAAGAATGGCAGCAAGACAGGATTCTGATCAAGCTGCAAAGTTTATTAAAACACGAAGGGGTTATATAGGCAAGGGATAGGGGAAGTATGCCCGATAGGTTGCTTTCAGGCGTGCTCTTG